>JASAOQ010000288.1:0-17636 GCA_031306065.1 Pseudopyricularia cyperi | reverse complement strand
TCCGTACCTCTGCCTCAGCTCAGCTCAGCTTCCATACTATTTTATTTTGGTTTGTTTTATTCGGCAGTCTGTCGTCGTTGTCGTCGCTCTTTTGTTTTGTAATTGTTTGTTTCGTCCTCCTTGGCCCAGAGCGGCCGATGCAGCATCTCTACGTCCCTCGGATGGGGAAGGCTGGCATCGTCATCTGTGGCAGTGCTCTCTCTCTCTCTCTCTTCCTTACCTTGATCGGCATCGATTTCCTTTCTTCAACGCTACTTCTGCTTTCCGATTCCTCTAGCCGTGTCCGCCGACGGTTCTCTGCATCGACCATCAACGACTCTATTCGTCGGTACACTTTAATCGCCAGTCCAGTTTTTACGGCGCCATCCTGATACCTATCAGACAAACCTCTGCCTGCTTTCTCTACTTGCTTACAGCCCTGATAAACCGCCCATCTCGCCTTATTGTTACCCCTTACCTTATCTACACCTACCTAGGTACCTACCTTATCTACACCTACCTAGGTACCTACCTACCTACCTACCTACCTACCTACCTACCTACCTACCTACCTACCTCATATCTTGCAACCATGGATTGATTGACCACTTCCGCCTCTTTATCGTCCATCCCCTTCTCACTACGCTTCTCACTCTCACTACCTATTTACTATATGCTCATGTCGGGCCCAATAAATCATCGTCTGCTGTAAAACTCAGATATTATAACAAACAGCACACCCATCTCGTTTGTTTCCCCCCTTCCATTGCTTCGGGTCAGTGGTGTTTCCTGGTTGGCGGCTCCTCGCTGGAGCACACCCGCCTGCTCGTTTCTTGCCTCCTCTCTGTGCTTTATTCCTTGGGACGCCCACTCGTGGGCCTGGACGAATCCAGAAATCTTGTAAATCATCATGGGCCGCGCTAGGTCTTTTTTCAAGGCTCAGGCCAAGAGCCTGAGGCCAGCTTTTCTTTCCAAGCAGCCTCATTTCAACTTTATCAGCGCACACTGTAAGGAGCACTCGTCTGACAAATTCCACGCCCCTCATCCAAGGGGGGGGAGACGGAGAGAGAGAGTGAAAGAGATCCAAATCACTAAAACAAACCTACAGACTTCTATATCGTTGGCCAGTCCATTCTGGCATCAATCCTGATATTCGCCTCAGGAGGTTCTGCCGTCTCATATATAGACGCCCTTGTCTTTGGAAGCGGAGCCGCAACACAGTCCGGGCTCAACCCCGTCGACATCAACCTGCTCAATACCTTCCAGCAGGTCGTCATCTACATAGTCGCCATGATGTGCAATCCCATCACCATCAACACCTTTGTCGTCTTCCTCCGCCTCTACTGGTTCGAGAAGAAGTTCCAGGACATGGTTAAGGAGGCGAGGAGGCGGCGGACCACTTTTGCCCAGACACGCTCTAAAGCGAAAAGCGTCGACCCCCGCCACATGCACGACGTCGAGAACGGAGTCAACGGCAGGGACATTACCGTCATGCTCGGCAATGGCCACTCCAGGATTACCAACGACGGCATACTCTTGTCGCCCATCTCGGAGCGCCGTCCAAATGGCCGGCCCTCCACACCCGTGTCTGCCCCTCGAGACACTGATCAAAGACAAGCACCAGCAACTGATCAAGAGAGGAACATCAAGTTTGCTGGTCACGTTAAACGAAGCGACGGCGTACAAGACGACCAGGTTAAACTTCCTCAGCCCAGAACAACAGAGGAGCATCTCGCTATTTTGCAGCGCCAGCGAAACGAAGGCGAGACCCTACGAATCCCCGGTCCGAGAGACGTCGAGCTGGGCATGGAACCACAGAGGGTCGAAGAGAACGGGGAAGGTCCACCCTTGTCGCCAATGTCGCCGCCCAGGCGTCCCAGGCGCAACCGCAGTATAGATTCCACCGACGAGCGGGCTGCAGGCCCTCGCCCGCAGACTATCGTTATTCAAGAACCGACCAAACCTCCCGCCCGTGAGGAAATGGCCGACGAGTTCGAAGCCATCAAGAACACGCTCGACCCGTTTAAGCTGCGCGTCCCGCGCATCTTCAAAAGCAAAAAGCCCAGATTGCACGAAGAAGATAGCGACGACGATGACCAAGATACCACGCACAGGTTCGAGAGGCTTCGCAGGCGTCAAACCTTCACTAGCGTCCGTTCGGCTTTCAGCCAGGATCCCGTGGAGGACACGCCTTACCTGTCCTGGACTCCCACAGTCGGCCGGAATTCAACCTTTCCCGGAATGTCCGAGGAGCAGCGTGAAGAGATGGGCGGCATCGAATACAGGTCGCTCAAGTCTCTGGCCAAGGTCCTCGTCTTCTACTTCATGGGATTCTCCATTCTGGGGGTCATATGCTTAGTACCATGGATCCGTTTGACCGATCGCTGGGGGGATGTCGTTGACCAGGCCGGCCAGAGTCGGACCTGGTGGGGCATCTTTACGGCCAACTCGGCCTTTGTGGACCTTGGCTTTACGCTTACGGCGGACAGCATGGTCTCCTTCAACACGGCAACTTTCCCGCTCCTCTTGATGAGCTTTCTTATTATTATCGGCAACACTGGCTTTCCGGTTATGTTGCGGTTCCTCATCTGGGCCTTCTCCCTCGTGGTCCCCAGGGGTAGTGGGCTGTGGGAGGAGCTGAGGTTTTTGCTCGACCATCCTCGACGGTGCTTCACACTTCTCTTCCCGGCAGATGCAACCCGATGGCTGTTTTGGATTCTTATTGCACTGAACGGCATCGACTTGATCTTCTTCATTGTGCTAGATGTAAGTCAACCAGCCTATTGACGCGACAAGGGATATGTTCTGACAAATCCCTGCACCTCACCTCACAGCTTGACAGTGGCCCAGTCTTTGAGATGCCCACGGGGATCAAGATCCTGAACGGAATCTTCCAGGCTGCTTCTACAAGAACAGCCGGCTTCGCTAGCGTCAATCTATCCCAGCTCCACCCAGCCGTCTTGACATCTTACATTATAATGATGTACATCTCAGTGTTCCCCATCGCCATATCAGTGCGTAGGACAAACGTGTACGAGGAAAGCGCGCTGGGCATATATAGCCACGTGGAGGACGAGCCCCAGGTGTCCCACCTCGGTTCGCATTTCCGGCGTCAGCTTTCTTTTGATTTGTGGTTCATCTTCCTGGGCTACTTCATCCTGTCAATATCCGAAGGTGCCCGGCTTCAGACTGGCGACATCACGATGTTTGCAGTCTTGTTCGAGGTTGTCAGCGCCTACGGCACGGTCGGTCTCAGTCTGGGGTACACAGGCGTCAACACCTCGCTGGTGGCGCAATTCTCGACCGTCGGCAAGCTCGTTATCATCGCGATGCAGATCCGCGGCCGTCACCGTGGCCTCCCCTACGGTCTCGACCGGGCCGTGCTGCTACCGGGAGACGCGCGCAACGCCAACGAGGAGGAGAAGGAGGCTCATGCCGAAACCGCGGCGATGATGGCGCCCTTCCAGCTGCACCGCCGCCACTCGGGCATGTCGACCGCCACCCAGGGCGTGGAGCCCTCTATAAGGCGCGGCCGCAGCCGCAGCATGACGCGCGTCAACAGCAATGTTCTGGTGGCGCTGATGCATCCCGGCCCGCCGCCGGCACCGCATCTGTACGGCCCGCCGGTACGGAGGAAATCTGCGACCGACATGGAGGAGCAGGATCGTCAGAGCCGTGAGCAGTCCAGACCCAGTGTCAGGAGGGCCGAGACCATGACGCAGGTGCCTACGAGATCGAGTGGCGTCTACTCGAGGCACTAGGAAGGCGTCTGCTGGGCTGCCTAAACTTTTGTATATTTCATTGGGGTTTCTTTCTTTTCCATCTTTGTTCTACTGTAGCAAACCGTCTTGTATCAACCCTGGTGGTTTGTTGTTATTTATATTTGGGGGGGAAAAGGAAGTCAAAACTGGGCTGGGTAGACATATTGCTTTTAAATCACTTTTTTTTTGTTTAGTTTTTGGCAGGGAGTCCTGGGACGCCGGTTTCGCGTTACTACTCTGGCTTTGGATTAATATGGTACAAAACTGTGCATTGGAAGGAGTCCTATGAAGCTGATTGCGCTTAGAAGATGATGGGCTTCTCAGATAGAAACAAAGCATTAAGGGAACATACCAACTCAATCACTTGTAACAATTCCCCCCTTATTCAGAACGTCTCGTATTTGTAAATAGTACATGTCCCACGACCTGTGCGCCTGCCTTAGACATTCGCAACGCATGAGTTATATTCTCCAAGGACACCACCATGTGGCCCCGACAAAAAGTTAATACATAGGCAGCGGGTTGGCCCTCCCCAACCCATCTGCCATGGGCGCCCCATCCCAAAGAAGTCCCATCGGGATCTCCTCCCAAAGGACCACACAACCTCCTTCCTCAGACTACCACCATGCAAAGACCAAAAAAGCCCGCACAATCTACTTCTTCTTGTTAGCCTTTCCACCCTTGCCGCTCTTCTTGGCAGCGGGCTTCTTGGCCACAGCCTGGTCACCGAAGCCGCCGACACCGCGCCCACCGCCGACAATGTTCCTCGACTTGCGCCACGCCGTGACGGCGTCGTCGACGTTGCCGCGGTCGTGCTTGGGCTGGCGCATGTACGTCAGCCTGGCGCGCCGGGCGCGCTTGGGCCTGCGCTGCACGACGTCTATGCCCACGACGTTGCGGCTGTAGACCTTGAACCACATCTCAACGCCGATCTTGGTCAGGGCCGTGCGCAGCAGGATCGCCGTGTCTATCCCGGCCCGGCGGATCGAGATGCACACGCCCGAGAAGGGCTCGACGGCCCGCCGGGTCGTCACCATCAGCACGTCGCCCACCTTGACGCCGTCGCGGGTGGAGCGGTCCAGGAGCCGGGTGCGGGCGCCCCGGGGGTCCATCGCCCTGATCTGCTGCTTGTGGAAGGCCGGGACCGGGTCCGAGGTTACGGGTCGGCGAACCGGGGGAGAATAGACTGCGAAGCCGGTGCTGTACTTTGTGCTCTTGCGGTTCTTGGGGACGCCGTCTGTAGTTTTTTTGTTGAAGGAGGGGGGGAAAGGTAAAGGGTTAGTGTTGTGGTTTTGGCATGTTTGTGTATGTGCGCGCGTGCCATTGCTGCTGCCACCAAAAAAAAAGAGGATGTTGAGATGGCGGAAAGACGTACAGATTGTGTGTGTGGTGGAGAGCTTGCTGCTCGTGTCTGAGGGTGTGGCAGTGGTGGCCGCCGGCGCCGGCGTTGTCTGGGTAGCCATCAGTCTGCGGATCGGCTGCTGCTTCTGCTGGCGGACATGCCGCAGGCTGTTCTTCAGGCAGCCCAGTGGCCGCCGTAACGCCGTTGCCGAGTTCATCTTGAACCAGTTATGTCGAGGTCGCAAGGAGAAGGAGGTGGTTTCGTGGGAGATTCTCCTAGGCGCGAGCCTCGTCGTTTTGCCGTTCCGAGTTTCGATTCATAGGAGCAACTTTTTGACGTTGAGCCAGGAACCAAAAAGCTTCCCTCCGCGTCAAGCTTGCATACCAGTGAACGACTTTGATTGGCCAGGTGTGCCGTCGAGGCCCCGCCTCTCTCCAGCGGCCCCACTTAGTACCCCCTGGGAAGGTCGAACTCGCGACTTTTTTTTTATTTGGTGATATATTAGCACGCGGAGTGAACCTCATATCGCGGAGGAAAAGAGTTGCTTGGTTCGTCTCTGCAGCTCCTCAGAGTAACAAAAAATGCTGTCAAGAACAGCAGCCTCATCCCTTAGGGGCACTGGTCTTTCCAGGTGGGCGGCCACACCTTCACTGTTCACAAATCACACGTGGTCCTCATCATATTCGTCAACTCGAGGTACGATGTAGCGTTGAACACGGAGGCAGACAATATCAAAAACCGGCGACTTGACTGACCTCATGCTCTACCTTCCCAGGCGCACAAATCATCACCTTCAACAAAACCTCGAAACCCGAAATAAACGCCATACTCGAGACCTTCCGGCAAGATAGGCTGCTGCCGGCCTACCTGCCCGCGGACCAGCGCAAGCTTCTCAAGAGGCCGAGCAACCAGGAGAAGCTAGCCAAGAACCCCATCACCCTCGAGATCGAGGGCGTCGTCCACAAGTTCGGCTATCGGGACCCGGCCACCCTGGTCAGCCCGCGCCGCACCGTGACTGGCGCCGTCAAGCTCATGGACTCGCCCAGGGAATGGAGGAACCTGATCCCGCTGTTGCAGGCCATGCACTCGATGTGCAAGATCAAGTGGCAGCAGCCGCACGACCTGACGAGGATCGCGCGCCTGGCGGGCGGCCACGGCGAGATCACAAAGATCATCGAGGCGGCGCAGCGCGTCGACGAGACGGGCTTCAGGCTGGACGACCCGGAGCTTATCAGCGAGGTCCTCTTCTGGATCCAGGACAAGGCGTGCGGCCACCGTCCCGAGAATGCGGCCACGCGGTGGTCCAAGGCGTCCATCACCTCGGCTCTGAGGTGGGCCGACACGGTCGTCGACATGCTGCACCTGGACGAGCACAAGCCGGCCCAGACGCCCAAGGGCCAGCCCCAGGGCCTGGCCATCAAGCACGACCCAAAGTGGACGGCCGCGCAGCTGCACCTCGCCGCTGCGCTGGCCGTCAAGCACCCGCAGCCCGCCCAGCCCGAGGTCTACGCCGAGCAGCGCAAGCGCGTGAAGGACCTGGCTACGACTTTCACCAGGGCCTGGCCCGCCGGCAAGGGACTGCGGGCTATCCACCCGCGCGTGGAGCACCCTAGGGGGTATATCTACTTCATCGAGCAGGACAATGGCTTCCTCAGGGTAGCCGCGCACATTCAGCACGGCCTCGAGCTGGCCATGCAGGCTGTCGAGCCTGAGCTCGCGGCGCAGCTCAAGTCGAGGCGGGACGCGATCGCGGCGGAGATCGAGGAGGTACTTGCCAAGGGGCCGGAGAAGCAGATCGGCGGCCGGATGACGTACGATGCTTTATTTGGTACACAGCACACTCCAGAACTCGCGAAGAAAGAGCAGAAGACGGGAAAGACTAAGGATACACAAAACACTGAGGAGGTCTCAGCATAAGGCTTGACTTGGGGAGGAGCCAATGCAAGAAGTTGGGGGGCTCAATCGTCACACGACTGTGACTGTACAACAGCACTTCATTTGTATCGATTATCATGTGGGATTATATGTCGCCGATTACCTAGAGACGGATCCGGTTTTGGGAGCCTGAACTTTTTGTTCCATGTAGCAGTGCCCCTAGGTGTAAGAATTACACTCCATGTACAGCTATAGCCTGTGACGAGAGTAGATATATTCAGAGACCTGAAATATAAATACAAACAAAACATAAAATAACAAACAAAAAGACCTCAGGGCAAGACAATGTACTTCTCCAGGTGCTTGGGTATCGCCAACAGCAGCTTCTTCTCCTCGAGCCACTTCCTGGAAAACAGGCGGTCAGCGTACCTGTACGCCCCGTCGCACAGCATAGTTACGACGGTGTGGCCCTTGCCCAGCTTCTCGGCGACCTCCTTGGCCGCGACGACGTTGAGCGACGACGACGCGCCGAGGTAGAGCCCTTCCTCGTCCAGGCATCGGTAGACCATCTCGATGCTCTTCTCGTCGCTGACGTGCAGCGCGCCGTCCAGCAGCGCCAGGTCCGGAGCGAGGTTGTCAGTGATGCGGCCCTGGCCGATGCCCTCGGTGATGCTGGACCCGCTACGCTCCGTCAGCTTCCCTCCGCTGACGATGTAGCTGTGCAGCACGGATCCCGGCGGGTCGGCCAGGTACGACTTGACCCTGCCCCCGCTCGCGTGCTTGAGGAAGCGCGTGACGCCCGCCAGCGTCCCCGCGGTGCCCGTGGCGCACGTGAAGGCGTCGACCTTTCCCCCGGTCTGCGCCCAGATCTCCGGTCCCGTGGTCTCGATGTGCGCCCGGCGGTTGGCCGTGTTGTCGAACTGGTTGGTCCAGACGGCGTTGTCGAGCGACTCGGCGTGCCGACGCGCCTGGTGGTTGTAGTTCTGCGGGCTCTCAAACGCCACGGCGGGGACCGGGTAGACCTCGGCGCCGAGCAGGCGCAGCAGGTCGATCTTGCCTTGCGACTGCGTGTTGGGCATGTAGATTACCAGCTTGTAACCCTTCGAGCGGCACACGTGCGCCAGGCCGATGCCCGTGTTGCCCGCCGTGCCCTCGACCACGGTGCCGCCGGGCCGCAGCAAGCCGCGCTCCTCGGCGTCCTTGACCACGTACAGCGCGGCGCGGTCCTTGACCGACCCGCCGGGGTTCATGAACTCGGCTTTGCCCAGGATCTCGCAGCCCGTCTCTTCGGACAGCTTGTTCAGCCGGATCAGGGGGGTGTTGCCGATGGCTGAGGGGGCCAAGTTGAGGTCGACATGTCAGTGGAATGTGCAGAGTGAGAGGACGCGGAAATCTGTCAAAGCAAGGTACCAGGAACACACCTCCTGTCAGGCCTTTCGAAACACCCTGTGCCTTCGACACGTTGAGGGTGTGCTGCGTCGGCTCGGCAGCCGCAGCCACTGCCGCCCTTACCGCGCTGTTTGTTGTAAACCTGCGGACGCCATGGCGCAGCATTTTTGCAGCTAATAAAAGTTGCGGAAGAACAATGAAACCCTTGAAAAAAAAGACCGCTACGCTTCAAATTCCAATTGTCCGCAAGAATTCGGATCCGTCGAGAGAGAAACGAAAGGAGACAAAGGATTTAAAGTCATCCGTCATCGGCATTGCACCGGGTCGGCATTGCATTTCAGCGAGGTGGAGACCTGAAGAGAGCTGCCAGAGCACTGTATAATAGGCGCGTCGGCGCGCGCACTACAAATGACGTGATCGCGTGCGGTCAGGCTGGGCCACTTTTTGTCAGCAAACACAACCATGATCGAACTGTACGACGTAGGTCAGAAGCAAGGCAGACAAGTAAAAAAACAGTCAAAAAATAACCAGCTTTGAAGAAAGGAAGAATAACACAAGCAAAAGAATCAAGATGCATCTCTCTCGCCGGGAATTGAACCCGGGTCCCCAGCGATTGACTTGATCACCTGATCTTGACAAGCTGGTATACTAACCACTATACTACGAAAGATTATCGGAGATGATTTAAAACGCAAAAAGTAGATTATATATAGCTTGAACTCTTTTGCCCAAGTTGAAACATTGATTTCCACTGCCTCCAGCGAGCCCATATTAGACTAATTAGATGATACTCTACACCTTACAACTAAATACTGGTAAACCAATACGCCTGTAATTCTCTTTGATAAAAGCTATCAGTATACTCATACCGCCTTGCTTCTCACTGTTTTCATTCATCCTAGCATATGAACACCTCCGATTTAATAGAATACACAGGATATAAGATGCCAACATAGCAATATTGATTTAACACGCACAATCAACAAGCAGGGAGGCCGGTTTTCCTTTTAATTTAACGCGTAGACTTCTTTCTTATCCAGCTAGAACACTGATACAACGACGAAGTGTAGGCCTGCGAAAGCTCCCACGATGCCACCACCCACAAAATTCAAGCAAGTAGAAAACCAAAATCGCTTCAGTTGTCATCATCGTCCACATCGGCCGAAGCCCTTGTCCTCCTCGTCACCCTCGGCTTAGCACGCGTCGCAAGATTAGATTTGATCTGCGCGGGCGCTTTCTTCTTCGTCACACCGGCCGTCTTTGCGGGTATCGAGGCTGCGGCTGTCCTCCCATTCGACCTGCTTGCACGTGGTCGCCTCTGGACCTGCTCCTTGTCCGCATCATCGTCCGTCTCCTTTTCCGCACCCACGTCGTTATCGTCGCCATTGCCCTCTTCCGAGTCAGCGTCCACTCCGGCATCGTCTTCGACTATGTCCTCATCCATCGGCTCCGGTGAACTAAGCGGAGAGCCGGACGAGCTTCGCGCCCTGGTATCGGTAGCGGTCTTGGCAGGGCCCTCTGACAGCTTCGACCCGGCGCTGGCGTCGCTGTCGTCGCCATTATCATCCTCCATATCCTCCCCGGAACTGTACTTCCACTCCGCCACGCCATCGAGCATCTCCTCCTCGTCCTCGGACGAGTGCCGCTCGACATATGTGGAGTTGGCGGCGCGGGGCACGCGCCCACTGCGCCGACGCTCGTGCTCCGGCACCGGCGAGGAAGACGCCGCCTGAGTTTTCCTGCTTTTGGCTGCCGCCTTGCTCCGCGACGCCGACGGCTTCTTTGCCGACTGCCGAGCGGGTTTGGGTTTGATTTCGCGCGGGTTGGACGATTTGGCCTGGGAGCGGGCCTTCTTGGCCGGGTTCTGATGGTCGGACCGATCGTCGTATTTACGTTTCTGCGCGAGGTTGCAGTGGGTCAGCCACATGGTTGCCTTTTGGAAAGCTCACGTTGCGACTTCGTTTGTTTTTTCAACAAAGCCCGAAGTCGCCTCAGATGCCGACGTACCTTCTTGCGATCGACCGCCCTGATCATTTCATCGAGCTTGTCCTCCACCGCCTCGGATATGTATTGCTTGGTGGCGATCCGTTGTGCAGCATCGTGCGATTGCAGAGGCAGGAACAGACCAACAGGCAGGCCGACCTTATTGGAGTAGGTCTCAAGAGTCCATCCTCGCTTCTCCTGCCACTTTCTGAGCACCGCGAGCGCAACGTCGCATAATATGTGCACGTTCTCGCTCTTTTCCGTGTCCAGCGCATCCTGCGTCTGCTTGGTGCGCTCGGCATACTTGAATAACATGCCCAGGTTCGCCTCGCTCGCGACGTTGCTGACGTAGAAGAGGAGGTACCGAGCGTGGCTGACCAGACTGTCCGTGTCGAGGTCAAAGTCGGGGTGGTGTGCAAGGAGATGTATGAGGCGAGGCAGGGTGCTCTCCATCAGTGGTGAATTCGTCTCCCGGAAGTGCCGAGCTCGTGACCGGATCCAAGTCTCGATGTTTTGTCTAAACTCTTCATCCGGCTCGTACACGGTCAGGAAAACAATCGTGTACCACCGCGGCCTCAGTTGGCCGAGAGCAAGGTACTTTTGTAGTTTTCCAATAAAGCCGTGCCTGACGTGGCGCTGGCCGTCCTGGGCAACCTCTGCTAGGCGGTTGAAGTCGTCTGGCGACAGTAACTCGTCGGACTTCTTGCAGAGCTTGAGCAACAACTGGGCTGCCAGCAGTCTAAGACGCTTCTTGTGATGAAGGGGTGTGTCCTTGGTCTTGCAGAATTCTCCCTCGTTTGTGACAAAAGTCCTGAGCAGCTTGATGATTTTATCACCTGTTGCTTTGATCTCATCACGATCTGTGATTGCTCGCAGGCGATTGGCAAAAGTCTTGAGCGCAAAGCACTTTGCTTGACATTCTTCCTCCAAGTCGGAATACTCCACCCATTCTGGATCACTGTCGCTCGCGGGCTTTTGGACTTCACGAAGGATTTCACGGACGGTATTGAGAATCTCGTCTTCATTGTCCTCCGTGACCTTGGGTGCAAGAAGCTCAAGCTGGCATATGGTGGCGAGCTTGTTCAGGAAGTGTGGGGAGCCGCTCTTGCAGTCCTTCATCACCTTTTGCAGCAGATCCGTCGCGGCAACCTCGCTCTCGTGGTCCTTGCGCGCCATGAGGACGTTTACAGCATACTTGGCTGCTTTGGGCGGCTTACCATACATAGCATAGTGTACCAGGGTCTGCCTGAACTTTTTGTCGTGGGGGATTTCCTGCGGGTACCTGCTTGCAAACGATGCGCAAGCTTTGAGCGTCTCTACCATGATCGGATCGTTGGGCTTGTTTGCCGCGGGCGCCTCATCTTGTAGATCCTTGCATAGAGATCCGATGTGAGTCTTGAACAACGTAGCGTTCTTCTGAGAGATCTCGTTGAGAATCTCGTGCGCGATCCCTGAAAGCCCATCCTGGTTCGTCTTGGAGTATTCGAGAAACGTCGACAGATGGCTCTTGTTGAATGTTATGGAGCCAGCCCAGTACAGCAAAGGCAGTAGTGAATCCAAGACGGCAGGGTTTTGTGATTGTTGCCGCTTAACCAGCTCCCTCAGCGCCCTGTGCATCGTCTTGTAGTCCGACTCGTGGCTGATAACGTACCTGATCAGCTGGTAGGCACGACGGTCGTTGGCTTTGGCAAACTTGCCCAAATCGGACCGAACCTTTAGCTGGTCGGGATAGAACTGGGCAAGGTATGCGATGAAATTGTTGAGAGTGTCCGACGCCTTTTTGCCGTCGGCTCCACTCGCCTCGCCTCCATTGTATAATTCACAAACCTTAAGAAACTTTTCGGTTTTATCCGCATACTGCGGCTGGCGATTGTTCAGGGCGAAGAATGCCTTCTTGCTGTTTGAGTCGAGCGAGTTGGCCATCAGCAGGATCCTGTGTGCCCTGACGGCATCCGCGTCGAACTGTGTCCCGGCTTGTGACTGGGCCTGTGAACCTCCGTTGGCTGGTTTGGATGCCTTCTTCGGTTGGTGAGGATACGTGAGTGGGACGAGGAACTCGAATATGACGCGCTCCCTCAGCAGATTCAGTTCGGGGTCGTTCGCGTACACGGTGTTGAAAACCCTGTTTGGAATGCCTGCCAGCGCCGAGACGGCTTCTGGGTTCGAGACCAGCTCGCCAGTACTCGCGGCCCAGAGCTTTCCGAGAAGGACCAGAGCTTCAACGCGGATGGGGTGCTTGCGATCGCGAATTCGATCAGCAAGTGCGCACAGCACTGAGCCTTTCTGGTCCACGGCCCCATTTGGCGCAAGCTTGGTGATGACGTCGCTGAAGCTGAAGCATTCGACGGCTTTGACACCTGCAAGCCGCACCCTCTCGTCGCTGTCGTTCAACTTTTCTTCCAGCCCCTTGATGAGCACAGCCTCCTCGTCCCGACTAAGACCGACGCCGCCGGCAGAGGTTGCCAGTATGTACCCAACCGCCGTCGTCCAAGCCGCTCGGATAGTAGCAGACTTATCCTGTTTTCGGTTGACAAAATTGTGATAGATGACGGGATGCGTCTGGGCGAACGATAGAGGAGAGTATGGGGTCGTGAGGACGTTTGCCGTCGGCTGCGGGCTGGCCTCGTCGGCGAGCGTCGGCGGAGGGTATGCTGCCGGGTCTATGTTCTGTGGAGGTGGTGGCCCTGCAGCGCCGATTCCCGAGATCATATCCCCAAGGGTCTCGGTAGCTAACTGGCGAACGGGTATAATGTCTGCATCAAGTTCGACGTTTACGTGTGCAATGACGTTGGACAGAATCGTCGGGCAGGCCCTCCAGAGCTCCCTGAGCAGCTGGTGCGCTTTCCTAAGCTCCTTGAGGTCGGACTCTGTGGGGCCGGTGGTCATTTGCTCGTCTTCAAAATCATCACCTCCTCTTTGCCTGCTTCCCCCAGCATTTGTCACATCCATGACAACGTCGCTAAAGTATTGTGTCACAAATCGAGCCATCTTGTCCGGGCAGCTGTTGCACACCTGTTTTGCCATCTGGTAGGCCTCTGGCTCAGCCTTGAGCAGAAGGGTCGACTGGCCCTCGTCCACGTCGCCCTTGTCCCTGGGCCCGCCTGGAGCAGCAGCCCGCAGGAACTGTGCCATAATGACATCCACCGCTTTACCAGGCAGGCTTGCACTCTCGTCAATCACAGTGACAAGGAGCTCAACCATGTGCAGCTCCACATCCTTGGATATGCGTTCCCCAGACCCCGACTTCGGCCCAGACACGGCATCGAAGAAGCACGAGAAGAGATGAAGAAGCAGGCCCTCGTTGTTGTCGATATCGTTGAGGAGCACGATACTCTGCACCTCGGCTAGGGAGGCGAGAACATATTTGTGCTGTGTGTGGTAGGTGTTACTGGGGTCCTGGAGGGCGGGCAGGATATGCATAATGAAAAGGCTAAAGACGTCCTGTAATGACGAGTGTCAGCTATAGGCGCGAGGGGCTGTGCAGGGTGGTGAAAGGGAAGGCCATTGGTATTAACCTTGAGCTGGGATGGTGTAAAAGGCGCATTCGGGGCGCAGATGCGCAGAATGTCCACAAGGCAGCATGCGACAAAAGCTTTGACTCCCTTGTCTTTATGGGTGAGAAGGTTGTGCGACACGAGCTCTTTGGCAACTTTGGTCAACGAGTCCTTGTCCGTCAGATCCTGGTCCAGCTCACTGAGCTCCTTGGAGAGTGCATCCAGGCGCCGATGTAGCTCGCCAGTCGATATGGGCTTCCCGGCCCTCCACGTCAACGTCTGATCAAACTTGAGCTTTGCGAGCCCTTCTTGCTGGTCGCCGGCGACATCTTCTTCGTCGTCGGGTTGCTCATCTCCGTCTTGTTCTTGCTCTTCGTCCTCCACATCGACCTCTGGTTCTTCCTCGTGTTCCTCCTCAACAATGGCAGCCTTGGCCGCCGCACGGCTTCGGCGCGTGGGCGCCATGGTGATGGTGTTTTAGCCGGCGGGAGCAAGGCAAAGTAGCTATAAGTGCCCGAGACGATGTAGTTGCCGCCGCAGAGTGCAGTGACGCGCGCCCGAGGGGGACGGAAGCTTGTGGGTTTGGGAACACCAGACAGTTGTGACGACGAATGATAACGAGGACGAGGCGGAAAGCAATTCTCAAAGATCATACATTCGACAGAGTCAAACAATGCTAAGAGAGGATTGGCATCAACGAGTCGGAACTCGTCGAGGGGCAGCGCGCAGTGCCGGTGCCAATGTTCGGTCTGGCGCAAAAGACGTGACTTGTGGTTGTAAGCAATCAATTTATTTTGGCGATGGGGACGCGCGCGAGCGGAACCGCGAACTTACAGGCGGGCGCAGGCTGGGCTAGAGTTTGTCAGTGGTTTGCCGTCATTGGACGATGCAGGCGCGAGCCCCGCAATAGCTCACTCAATTCAAAGCACGTTGGATCAATTGTGGACCGTGCCAATTTAAAGCTTCAAGTACCCCAGCTGTCTCGGGCATCAACCAAGCTTCCATTGCATTGTTGATTGTCTCTTTGTAAACTCTACACATAAATCTTAAATATTACCACACGGCCCTCTGTTCTTTAGCCGCGAAGGAAACGAGGAAAATGGGAGCACAAGCCTGCAGGCTGATAACAGCGGCCTGATCTAAATAGCTTCAATCTAACCAAAGAAGAACTAATTTATAAGGTACCTATCCATCATAACAGAGATCACACACCCCTTGCCTCTAACATTTCTCAGATTTGATCTCACCGAAATGTCCAACGTCGCACATATTCTGGGACCCCTTATTACCATCTCTTGCTCCATACATCAAAAGGTTGACTGGACTGTCTCTAGTGGCTAACATATCACAATGCACCAGATTCCAGTCATGAGTTGGAGATCCGTCCGTCGCATTGGCAGAACACATACGTTGATACAACGACTTGACCAGTCTCTGTGCAGAGTGCTTCGTTGGTAACCCAAATAACATTTTCTATTTTCTTCCGGCTCTGAGGAGCGCTCCTGTCTCTACTGCTTTGAGCACAGCCGGCATTCTACCCTTGGCCTTGAGAATGGGATGATGATACTAGACCTACAATATAGCTGTCTTTTTTTTGGCGTAAACTGGCACGACATAAAGCAGGGCTTTGAAGAGGCATCTAACCATGGTCATGTGTCGTATATAATCGTTCCAGGCTGTCGATGATGGATGACACAACCGGGAAACGGGAACGGCGCGCCTCCAAAGGGAATAACCGAGTATGATCTCGAGACAGGTTTCCCGAGGGTTGCATACTTCTCTATATGAACCAAGAAGCGAGCCGCGCTGTGTATCCAAGGTAGCCAGACTGGGTCCACGTTGGAAGTGAGCCGCCATGGCCGTGATATGGCTCATGGGGAGGCGGACCGGTTTTCACTTCGCTCTCACTTTGCCCTCACTTCGCTCTCACTTGTCCCTCACCTCATTCTCACCTCTCCCTCACCCTCGAGTGATATCCTTTTCCCGTCCAAGCCTACCAGCTTGCTTGTTCTGCCGGTCGAGAAATTTTTTCACAATCAGCCCAGCTGGCTCTCCCGTTTGTCAACCACTATTTATTCTCCCCGCTCGAGACACATGCTTCACTTTCCTTCAACACCTTCACCAACTTGCTCCTCATCTTCAAGCCAAACATCACGCTCGAGATCTACCCTCGCCTTCGTCGAGAGAGTAAGCAACTGGTAAGTGACACTTCCCTTTGGGCTTCCACTGCTGTCAAAGGAATGGTGTCGATAGTCTCCTATCTTCATCTCGTCCTCCCATCCCACGACGACTCCTTTCCAACTACCAAACGTCTCCCATTCTCCTCATGTCCTGATCCTTACGTTGTACACGTTACACCTCCGCATCTCGAGACTACCCGCACGGCATTATAAAACCAACCTCCAACTCTGCCACGGTACACGAGTTAAATAACCGCTGCACAACACGGCTCGTACTGGCTTCCCACATTTCGTTGGCGAGAGGTAGCACAACGCGTGTTGAAGCCGTCTTCTTTATCATCGTACCCACTCTCCTTCTTTACTCGGGTCAACCTTCGTCTTCACATCACGGCAATCGATAAAGTCACTTTCTCGTTCGATATCGACGCAGCACACTCGTTCTTCACACTCCTTTACTTCACAACCTCGGAGCTTTCCGCGTCATTCCTCCATCTAACACATCTCTGCTTACCACCAGAAGTCATTCGTTCACTCAACAAGAGAGACCAGGATCAAGCAAAAATGGCTTTGCCTGTTGACAAGAAGGAGCCTTTGGTGGCTGTTGACATCGTTGAGGTCGTTGAGAAGCTCGACGTGACGTCTGACGACAAGATCCACGACGAGTTTGACTACCAGCTTGACGATGACTATGAGGCGTCCTTCACCTCCGGGGATGAAGACTGCTTTGATGTCGAGAAGCAGTACGCGAAGCATATCCTGAAGTATGACGAGAAGACCGGACTTCCAATTTTCTACGAGGAGAAGCTCCCCTTCTGGGACACCAGGCGCGCTCTTGCGGCTTTCGTCGTTGCCTTGGTCTTCACCATCTTGTCTGTCGTGGTCTCGTTTGACTTCGGCTCAATCGATGGTAGGTCATTCGAATAACGGGGTTTTCCACCATCGTGAGCATGCAAAGCTAACATGTCCCGCCTGACACACAGAAATCGACAAGAAGGTTGATATTGCGTCCGACCAGCTCAGCATTATTTCATACGACCACCACAGCCATGACCAGATCCTCATCGGTCGTGATGCCATCTTCCACGAGAACTCTGCTCCTGCTGACAGCGGTAAGTCCCCACGTTGTGTCCCTGCGCTTGACCTTGGCGGGCTATGATACTGACAAAACGGCAGCCGGACTCAACGTTGTGTCCGACAACATCGTCTCGTAAGTCCTCGCGGGTTTTCACCCAGGTCCCCCCGTGATTTATCGTGCCACCATGCTAACCGTGATTCGGCTTTCTCAGTGAGATGGCCACCATGGGAACCACCATTGTGGTTACCATGACCCAGACCGAGCAGGACCCTGCGGGCGCTAACCCAACCGAGGCGACTTCCCTCGAGGCCACTGTCGTGGTCACCGAGTACGTTCCAACTGTGACTGTTACAGTCACAGGCACCATCGCGTCCTACGCCAACCCCTTCGAGACCTCTGCCGTGGACGCAATCTCAGGCTCGGCCTCGACCTCCGAGGTCTGTACCTGCGCTGCCAGCACCGTCACCGTCTACTTCCCCTCGTCGCCTCCGACTACCGCGGAGGAGACCGTGACGCCCACCACAACTGCCGAGACCACCACCACCCCCACCCCTATGC
>JASAOQ010000287.1:0-10203 GCA_031306065.1 Pseudopyricularia cyperi | reverse complement strand
ATATATAACTGGATAGTAAGTTTATGATATTAATTTATATTTAACGTATTCAAGTCTGATTATGGTTTGGATTACGATTGCAGGATTTATAAATTAAAGTAGACTGGATAGTTTATTTTTACTATATAAGGACTCGAAATTAATCACCTGGCTCACTATAGCTTTAATCGAAATGGTTATTATCGAGTTAAGAAGCTTTTCCGTAGGTTGAAACTGGGTTTATAATCAAGTCCCAAAGGTAAGAATAGCATTCCAGGGCTTCATTTTATAAACTAGAAAAGATATTATAAATTTTCTCTTCTCCTATAATTCTATTCGTTTTCCCGGCTATGTAAATCTGTAAGTATTACAGCAGTAGCGATAGTAGTTTCAACTTTGAAATTCCTAACAGGTCTTCACGCTTTAGAAGTGGAAAGCTTTTCATATGTAAAGATTACGTCAGAATTAAAATTTATAGCAAAATATTGTTCCAGCATATAGTTAATTATAACAGCAATTAACTATTATATAATTCGTGCAGCCGTAAACGGAGTAACCTTCGTATATTGCTGGGAAGTTAATTCAAATATTCTGGCAGTATAGTTAATAAAAGTAGTTTTCTCGTTATAAACTAGTAATGAATACAAAGGTTAAACTTATTTATAACAGAGAGAATCTTGTTTAAATTTAAATATTCGGTCCGAATGCTTCCACGTCACGTGCAGATTCTGCGCTTGGTTTGAAAATAAAAGCCTCTTTTAAATACAATAACCTGCGCCTCCCAGTACTCCTTTTCCACATGAATTTTCACAAAGCTTATGCCGCCTACCTGTCTAGAACAACTCTACTCTTTATATTGTATCTCTTAAAGCACCTGGAATATGAAGCTCTGTACCGCTATTATTTTTGCTTTCAGCGCCTGCGCTACGGCTCTGATAACCCGCGCTACATCACCTGACAGTATAGTGCGAGCCGGGTCTGATACTGATATAGATGTCAACTATGATACTGATTCGTCAGACTGGGAAGATTACCGAGAATTTCAACTTGAATTTATGTTGCGGAAAAGGCAGATTTTTGACATTTCATATCCTGTTAATTGGTCAGGCAATTTATTGCAAACTGTTAAGCTTGATAATCGACCTGGGAACGGCATTGATACCTTTCCGATAACTATTCCACGAGGAACCGAGGAAGGCGCTCATTGGATAATTATCAAATCTTATAAAATAGAAGTAAGTAAAATCTGTTCTTAATCTTCCAAGTGTTTAAGCAGTGCGCCGTGACAGTTAAACTAATATTATATATCGGGGGAGCAGAATGGGGAGAAAATTCTTTATGACGCCGTCTCGACACAAATCCATGTTAGAGAGAGTAACCCTGACAAATGAATCGACTGTTAAACTTATTACAAATTTGGGGAACTGGTAGGAAGTTGAATCACAGACCAAATGGTGAAAAAGGATGGAAAATACGCGATTATGTTGGAATGTTAACTGCATGCACCTGAATCCCTGACTTGATTACGGTCACGTAATTACGTCCACCAAAAGTAAGGGTTTTCCACCTCAAGGAGGTTTTACTTTACTTTGCATATGGCTTCAATTTACCAGATTATATACTCGTATATTGTAATCTTACGCTCTTTTGCGTATCGTAGCCTACCGGGACTAGTATAAGCAATCCGTACATTGCCCTACTCGCTCTTGCTATATTCCAGTTGACAAGTATTAATAACAATCGGGTAATGTCGAGATCTGGGTAAAGCAATAAGCAAAAACTAATATTGAGTCTATTTGTTTACGGAGATATGGTGAAACCTTCCGTGGAATAAACCCGTATTTATCCCGCAAAGGCGACGCGGCTCCCGACAGCGCGTCCGCGAGGGCCACCGGCGTGTTGTCAACAGGCCGATCGCCGCATCCAGCTGGTGTTTCCAGTGTTTCAGCGTGTCGGTGACGACGGGAAGCTGGCCGCGGTGGTAAAAGCCGATAATCCAACCCAACCTCTGCAGACTGGTCGACCTGGTGTCACCTGAGTCGAAGTACTTAACTAGCAAACAAACTTATTGAGTTAGCAATTCGTGGTGCTTATATAACTATAGCCTACTGCAAGACTTTGCACTTTTACAAACATAAATAAAAATATTATAGCGTGAGCAATTTCATTGATTGATAATTTGAGTGGAAGATGGCTATAATTTTAATGAGACCAGCTCTGCCCCCACAATAAGCCAAGCCCTAAGCTCTTTTTCTAGCCGCATTTATCTTGGTTTCATATTAGCACCGTATCTAAACAAAGGTATCGCAGAGAGCAAACATACTGTTAACTATTGGGCCACAGCACCCGTCCAGACAGCATTCGCGGTTGTTGGGGCAGAAGCCGAGGTTCGCGCATGACGCGCAGGAGACCTGCCGGCGACCAGGCCTGCTCAGTTCCGGGGGCACATCGACATTGAGAGAGACGGCAATGACCGAGGTAACGAAGAGGAAAATGGCGACGAACTTAATTGTGGGCAGTAATAGACTTTATCCGGAAAGCTTTGATGGAAATATAAGATTGCAAAGTAGCGTATCGTATGTAGGAAAGCGTCCAGTTTTCAGGAACAGATGCCTACTTTATACAATTTTAATTATTACCGCTTGTCCGAATTCAATACGGTATGCTGGAGCTGGGCCTAGCGACGAAACATCTCGTTTACAGAAATCCCAAAGCGGTAAAAACGTAACATCGGCAATTGTATCGTTACACCATGGCAGTCCAGGCGCGAGTTACTGAAACGTCTAGCAGTTAAATGTAAAGTTTTATAGTTTGAGAAAGCCAATCTTTATATCGAGATGCTACTTATACAACCTTGCTTGGGGGGCTGGGCAAAAGTTTATTCTCCATAAACGACTTATGTTTGACGTGAACCTGACTCGATTGTACCAACACAGGCAACGACAAGGTGACAAGTGCGACACTGGTTCCTTGGCGCGGGAAACTCATCATGCATGTCCAAGTCAGTTCATCATACGACGGAGATAAGGGCTGTGAGGAATTACCAGGTCGGCAAAGCCGACGCCTCCCACATCCCACGTAGTCACAGCCAGAATCCCGAGTCTTAATCAAGCTTGGACGACACCGCAAACGTAGCACCAGGTCCCAAATCCAGCTTCTGCCGAATGCAATCAAACACGACTCGGATGTCCGTCACGACGGTGTCCTCGCCCGCCAGCGCGCACAGCAGTCCCACGACGTGACCCTCCTCGTCGACCACCAGCGACCCCGAGTCGCCCGGCTCACAAAAGAGGCCCGCGGCGCTGGGGCCGACCACCAGCTCCTCGACCACGTCGGCGTTGGTTGGGTTGTGCATCGTCCCCTTCCATTCCTCGACTTGGGTGATTTGCATCAGCCGCTTGGAGAATCGGACCTCGCCCCGGGTGATGCCGGTAGTTCGTCCCCATTTGTGCACAGTCATGCCGGGGACTAGGTGGATGGCTGGGTCATAGCTGATTGGGCCGGCGGGGAAGGGGTTGTTCCGTTGCTGTGGGCGAGATGGGTCAGTTCCACTGGGGGGAGCGGTTGGTTGTTGGCGGAGTGGCGTTAGGCAAGACTCACCTGCAGTGCTGTCCGCGGGATCTGGGCGTTGAACTTGAGCTTCGGGTCTTCGGAAAGCATATTCTTCAACGTCACGCTGTTCAGGTCAATCAGGGCCCAGTCCTGTATGCAGGGATTGGTAGCTCCGCCCGGCATGGCCAGTGTACGGCCGGAGGCGGTCTTGACCTGCCCGATCTTGTAGTTCTGCATCTTGTCCTGCCCCTCGAGCTTGTTGGCTTCCAAGTCGACATAGTTGGGGCAGTAAATGGTGTTGCCCGCCTCGATGGTCGTGGGGCCCCCGGCTGTGGCGTATCGAGTCAGCATAATATAGTGTAGAGGGGGTCGGGAGGCGGCTTACGCTGCGTATTGGTGGTTTTGCCAATGTTGACGACGTGGTTGTTGGTCAGGCCGTACGTCCGCGTGTTGTTGTTGGTGGTGATAGTGATGAAGCCCCCCAGCGTCCCCGGGCCGCTAAGCTGCTCCACGCCGATGCTTCGGCCGAGCGTGTATAGGTAGAAAGGGTTTTTGCTGGTAGCTGTGTAAGGCTGGGCGGTGCCGGGGATCACGGAGCGCATCTCCTCAAAGGTTTTGTCCTGTGCAAGGTTGATGCGGAGGTCGTGCTGGGTGGTGTGTTTAAAGGCCTGGGCGAGGGCGGTGGTTACGTCCGCCCAGTTTGGGTCCTGAGGGCTGGGCGTGGATATGTCGAGGACGTACTGGTCATTGTGGCAGTCGAGGACGAAAGAGGACCAGGTGAGGCCTTGAGTGGAGCGGAGGGTGGAGAGGAATTGGGGTTTGAGGGTTTGCTCGTATGCTACGAGGACGTCGGGGCGGTCCATGGTGGTGCGGGTGGAAGGGTGAGTGTATGGTTGTTTGAGGGGAGGGGAGGATGATGGGGATGATGTGATGCAAGGAGGAAACAAGTTGCAGACTTGAGAGGTCTTATATTCTTTGAAGACCTCAAGCTGGGTCACTTCATATTCTGGTCACTGGTGCATTTTTTCAGCTCACGCGGCCTCGGCTGATAAGAACAAGACTCTGGTGAAAAGGCCAGTCTGGGCACTTCTTTTGGTGTGTGCCGCGTCACATTATTTGTTCAGCTCATGCAGCCTCGGTTGATGACGAACACGACTCCCTCCACAGAGAATATCAGCTCGGGTCGGCCAAGTGCTTTTTGCCTGTTATAGCTGATCTTCCATCTTGGTTGCAGTGGAAGCCAGAAAAGATGCGCATCCTGTCAAGTTGGGCAACATCTAAATCACTAGCCAGGCATGCTCGTTGCTTGCAATATGGCTTCATACCATGAAAGCCAATAAATAGTAGCGTCCTAACTGGGAAAGCCTCTTCCTACGCAGTCGTCCAAGTCTCGAAACTACGACTTTTCAATAAACCAACGACCTGGCTACAAACTTCATGAAGTCCTCCTTCTTCTCGGAGCTAAGACTTCCCGTATTATCCGCCACCATAGCCCGCAGTGATCCAAAAGCCCGAGGCAGAGCCGCCCGATCCATCGGTTGATTAAGCGGCATAGAAAGCTGTTTTTGAACAAATTCCAGAAGCCCCTCGGGGTGCTCATCAGTGCGGATGTTCTTGATACTGCCCTTGCTATCATCGTTTTGCGCAAGATGGTCCACAATCTCAGCCACCTGCGACCTCAGCGTCGCGTCCTGCAGCCCTACCTCGGCAATCTGCAGCACCGCGGTCCCATAATCCGCCTTGCTGATGCTGTAGCGCGCGTTTTCAGCGCGGTTGACGACCTTTGAGACCAGCTGCCACGCAGTATAGCGCTGCGTCTTGATGCTGGTGAGTTCGACCTCCATGGTCTCGACCTGGGACATGAGAGTGTTGCACTCGTCTGTCAGCCGCTTGCCCTGCTCCAAAAGGACGGCCTGGCTCTTTGCGGTGGCTTCGAGGTCGTCGGTTTTTTTCTTGGCGTCCTCAGCGGCTTGGCGCGCCGAGTCGGCTGTACGCTGGGCCATCTCGACTGCTTGCTCTAGGCTCTCGACATCCTTGGTCAGGGCTTCAATGATGGGCTTCAGAATCTCAAGAATGGCGCGGGCGGGAGGCCAGATCCACGTCCACTGCAACAGCTGGGAGTTAGACGTTTCCTTGGTTCGTCTTGCAAAAAAGGGGGTTGTGGCGTACCTTGTCCGCTTCGTCGTACTTGTGCCTCTGGTCCTCCAGCTTCGCCCGCAGGCGGCTCACGGCATCCTGAGAGGTGGACAGGTTGTTGGTTGCTGACGCCAAAGCTTCCTGCTGGGACTGGAGTGCCTTTCTGGTGCTATCCAGCTCCATAGTGAGGGCCGTATCTAGGCTGGTCGCGTTTTGCTGCCAGCCGCCCAAGTCGGCGTCGTGGAACTGGACGATCTGCAATGCGTATAAAAATTTGCTTTAGTGTTTATCCAAATGCAGAAAAGACGAAGCTGCCCACCTCAACAAAGTACGAGTTCCCTAGCTTCAGGCACCCCTCGGCCGCCTTGTCGGCTGCCTCCCAGCCAGATTCAAGATCGGTTAGGGTTGTCCCTATGGCGGCCGGTGGCGCCGTGGGGTTGAACTCGCCGTCGAGGAGCTGGGCCAGACCCATCATGACCTTGATGGCCGTGGCGGTCTTGCTTGACAGGTCTTGTTGGGCGTCCAGCTGACTCTTGACATGCTGTGACTGCAGATCCTTGAAGCGCTGCTGTAGCGGCGGGAGGGCATCTGCTAGGCCTTTGACTTGCTGGGTGAGGTCGTTGCTCATCTTGGGCGAACAGGAGGGGATAGTATGAGATGTGATGTATCTCGCGAGGTCGGAACAAGAGTTTGGATGGTTCCCAAACATAAACATTGTCCGCTACAGGCTTTATCGAAACGACAGCGGTGGTCTGGACCTGTCGATATTCAGTCGCTACGCAAGCCAATTATAACGCGTTTTGTTAACATTCACAGCCGATGGTCCCATTGGTGCTTTTCTAACCGCCTCAGAAGCCTTCATTGTGATGGAATGCACGTCCTGGTGCACATCTTTCAGCTCCAGCCCCAATGTGATGCACGCCGTGGTGGATATCTTTCAGCTTCAGCCCCAATGCAACCTTTCCGTGGTGAACGTTGCAACGGACAGGGCGTGGCTATCGAGGAGGAGCGTCCAGCAGCAGGTTAGCTACTGAGGAAAATGCCTCTGGGAGGTAGGGGTGCGCGAATTTTATACATCAATATGAATGGATTAATCTCGATCTAATACACAAACACACCTGCCAATGAAAAAGCCGCCTCTTATGCTGCATCCGTCTGCTTTTATACGTGGAAGCTGAAAACCTAACAGGGGTAACGCGTAAGCCAACGGCGACCTTTGGCCCAATGGCAGGTTACACAGGTAATCTTAGCGCCGAGCAAAGAGGTCGTTTACCATGTTTGCATAGGTCAAGGTACGCGGCCTGTGATGAAACGTACTGTCTGTGATTGGAAGGCCTATATGCATCTTTGTGACATTGCTCATGATTCTCTCTGCTATACATTGAGCCTGCCTCGCGGCTCGAATATAAATACTTGAGCATCTTGCCTTGATGCTGTCTGGAATAACCAAGAGTCAATATTCAACTCAACCACATAAAGACACACGTGCCTATCTGCCATACGGACAAACCCCCAGCCTTTGCTTTACACTCCCCCTTATTATACGCAATGTCGGGTACGGTCGCCACCTCAGATGAACTGACCAAGGAGCAAGAGTCCCAAGCTCTGCAAAAGATCCAAGACAACAAGATCAGGCAGGCTTCGACGGCCGAGTACATCCAGGATGTCAAGCAGTCCATGCTGTTCCGTCCCGGCTTCAACTGGGACGAGCTGCTGTCAGCCGCTCCTGTATCCGTGTCTCTCCTGGGATCGCTCTTTGTGGCGTCGACCATCCCCGATGCTATGGAGATCAAGATTATTGCGCCGAACGGAGGGTTCAAGCAGCTGCGGTGAGTGATGTGATTGTATGGTGGTTGTGCAGGACTAACATGGATGGAAAAAAAACAGAAACTTTGACAAGACATCGCTCAACGCGTGTCTGGTGCAATGTTCTGACACTGGAGCCACGGCATTCGGCACGGCTGCCGACTGCTTTGACGCAATCGCTCTCAAGAGCAGCACGGTGAAAAAGACAGCAAGTAGCTCTACACATGACGCGTTTTCCATGCCCGCAAGAGCCTCTCTCTAACGAACCCTTCTAGATCAACGACATCATCGAGATCCTAGGCAAGCCCGAGATAATCGAGACCATGCTGATCCCCACCATGACCATCCTCACCGACGTCGCCGACAGCTGCGAGGTCAAGGCCAAGAAGATGGAGACCGTGTTCGAGGATTGGCTCGCCATGGTGTGCGAGCTGCACGCGTGCGTGGTGCAGACGTCCTCGGATGCGTCAGAGAAAAAGGCCGCCAACCAGGTGCACCTCGCCGCCGCGCAGAGCAAGCTCGCCAGCACCGAGGAGGCCAAGAAGCTCGCGGCCGACAGCGTCTCCACCCTCAAATCCAGCCTGGAGACGGCCACGACCGCTTACAAGAAGGCGGCGGATGAGTTCCCTTCGGGCTGGGATTTGGTGGCGCAGCAGTTCGTCAGCAATTTGACCGAGTCGCTGACCAACGCTGTCAACCTGGCCGTCCCCGCGCTGATTGAGAACTACAGCATAACAGCCAAAGTGCAGATGGGCCTTAACATCTTCAAAGGCAACAATGGCGGTGCCGAGGGCGGTTCGGTCAAGGACAGCGCGCCGGATCACTCCAACGTGCCCACGGCGACCAACGCGCCCACCATCACGCCCGCCGCCACACCCCCCTTCCCAAACGACCCGGCGTACGGCATAATCGGGTCGATCCAGGTGTGCATCCAGGCCATCGAGTCGTTCATCACGGGCGGGCCGGACAAGGGCGTGGACTGGGAGCTGCTGCAGTCCAAGGACCCGCAGAAACAGAACCACGGGCTCGGCGTCATGTCCATCCTGCTGGATGATGTTGCCAAGGGCTTCAAGCCGTCCGAGAACCCGCCGTCCCAAACGTTGATGGACATTTTTGCCAATACCAAGAAGGTGACGGATGCGCTGCAAAAGGCCATCGACGACAGCAAGGTCATCAGCGGCCCTCCTCTGCCAAAGGCGGACTCGGCGGAGGTCAAGGAGTGGCAGCTCGCTATGGGCGTCCAGGTGGCCAAGGCGACACAGCTCAGCACCGACGTCAAGAACCTGAGCACTGCTTCCGCAGTATGTGCATCCCCGAAAGTGGCCCCCCCTACCAGAGAATCTATCTGCATGTATTAACACCGCAAACAACAGCCTCCGATGATCAACCCACCGCAGGCCAACAGCTCCCCGACGGACAAGAACGGTGCGTTCCGCAAACAAATCATCGACGCGGCGACCACCAAGCTGGACCAGACGGCGCAGGTGATGAAGACGGCGAGCGACAACTACCAAAAGGCGAGCGACAAGCTTGTTAACGTGCAGCTCAAGATGGGCGAGATCCAAGCCGAGCTGGCGTCGATGCAGTTAGCCAACATAAACTTGGTACTTGACCACTCCCAATCCCTCGAGTCGTACAGAAGATGGATTTGTGTACGTGTGACCCTCTTTTGACTATAGTTGGCTGATCCCGTTTTGAGTCGCGTATATTTACAGGACAAAATCAAGGCTATCCTCATCAAATGCATCGACATCCTCGTCCAGCTCAAGTCGCAAATCAGCAGGATCGTCGCCTTCTTCTCCGCCGTCAAGACGCTGGTCGACCATGCTGTCGACGACACCGTCAAGCCGTTCCTGCAGACGCTCAAGGCGGCAACTGGGGTAGAGAAGAGCCTGCTGAACGTTACGTTTAGCGATTTCCAACGCCAGGTAATCTTCCTCTTATCCTTTGGAACCCCCTAATCCTCACTTCCCCCCGCAACTACTAACCGTAATGCCGTGTCATCCAGAGCATCTTCAGCTTTTCGCTGTCGATCCGCGCCTACTTCGACCTGTTCAGGGACATTGCGCACATGTACATTGACGTGAACAACATGTTTATCCGCCAGGGACTCGAGATGGTCAACGAGATGCAGACCGAGTACAACCAGGGCGGCAGTGATGCCGAGAAGGAAAAGGTGACAGTTACAAATCCCAGCCCGGAAAGTTGTACATGCACTGATGATTTTATCGTTGGGGTTCTTGCGCAGATCCTGCAGGCAAGAAACGCCAAGGTTGCCGATTATAATAGGGACTCGATTAAGGGCGTCAAGGAGATCGTATCCAAGGCATGTCTTCTCATAGATCTTCTTAAGCTGTGGCGAGATCCTAACCAACCTACTGTGCCAAACCTACAGCGCCAAGCTGAGATCACGGCCAACCTGAAAAGTAATGCCGAACAGTCTGCGGCGCAGCTAGACTTCGTCCCCGTCCGGCCGCCATCGACGGTCGCCAAGGCCATCACGACGTCGACGACCATTGCCATCGAGGCGGCCACCAAGGGCATCGATGGGTCGGGCAAGTACCTGACCCGGCAGTTCACGAGCACTGCGAGCCTGGTAAGTTGGATGGGGTGAGGTGCTGGTGGGATGTATAGGCGCTGACTCTGTTGCAGATTGATACTTCTGATGACAACTGATGGGCGGGAGAAGATGCAGCAGAAGGGGAGGGGGGGGGGTTCGATCTCTAGGCG
>JASAOQ010000285.1:0-23122 GCA_031306065.1 Pseudopyricularia cyperi | reverse complement strand
TTTTTTTTTTAAAAAAAACCCCCCGAATCGTCGTCGGACTATCAGAAAGAAGCGCGCGATTATGTGCCTCGGCTATGGCTACTCATGATGTCACATTTTTTTTTTGCGTTGCTTTTAGCTGTCTGTCCCCAGTGGGACCTCACTCAGCCGGCTTTGCTAATAAAAAAGTCAACAAAGCTTCGCTGCAGCATCTCGGCGTTCGTTGGCGCAATTGCTGTTCATGTTGGTAGTATGATTTGCCCCCCTCAACTCAATGGGAAGAGCAGATGTCTTTTTCAAGGCGGCATCGGGACTTGGGGCTGGAAACAATTGCTCTGAGAAAAAACCGACATGTCCGACAAAAGCACGTCAAAATCTCCATAATACCTACCTACCGTGGCCGTCATCTCACAAAGACAGGGACGAAATCGGGAGGCGCGCAAATCATGACGTCACGCGGCTGGAGCTGTTTTTGGACACTAAAAACCCATCCAATATCATCATCATCATCATTCACCAAACCACCGAGTAGAAGAAGTAGTGTTCCCTACAACCTCCCTCCAAAGTAAAAAAAGAAAGTCAACCCCCTCTCCCCAGATATTCTTTGCACACCCAAAAAACCATTCCTTCTCATCAATTGACGAATAAAAAGAAGAAGAAAAACCCCCAAATCATCTTGTCGATCCCCAAGTCGATAGCCCATCTCCATCCCAAGAAAACAACCACAACCAAAACGTTAAAAAAAACAAAAACACAAAAACACTAATACAATGTCGTCACA
This sequence comes from Pseudopyricularia cyperi, assembly GCA_031306065.1. Classification (NCBI taxonomy): domain Eukaryota; kingdom Fungi; phylum Ascomycota; class Sordariomycetes; order Magnaporthales; family Pyriculariaceae; genus Pseudopyricularia; species Pseudopyricularia cyperi. Next base: position 22,362 of record JASAOQ010000285.1, on the reverse strand, counting down.
AATCCTCGCCCGCGCCGTCCGCGCCAGCACCATCTCCTCCTCCTCCCCCATGCTGCTGCGCCGAAGCATCGCCACCACGCCGCAGCTCAGGCACAAGGAGACGTCGCGTAAGCCCCAATCCTCCTCCTCCTCCTCCTCGACCACCATCACCACCACCAAACGAAACCATCATACACACATCCACAATACTAACCATCCCCTCGTCATACAAACAGACCACGACGAGGCACACGGCGAGGAAATCTCCCGCCACAAGGACGACCTCGTCAAGAAGCACAAGTCGGGCGACAGCTCGGCCAACTGGAAGTCGGAGCTGGCCTCCAACAGCGAGGAGGCTGTCAAGGCCGACCGCAACGAGCACGGATCCATCGAGGAGCTGCAGGAGAAGACCAAGGGGAAGCCCAGCAAGGCCTAAAAAAAAAACAGAAGTATACTTTGAAGAAAAAAAAAGAGACTTGCAGCTCGTCTGTAAACTGCATATAATGGCGTTTTTTGTTTTTCCTTGATGGTTCTTCGTTTCCTTGTTGTTATATGAGGGCCTTCAGCTAGATCAAAAAAGGAGCTGACACCGGTCCACACTTTAACTACGATAAAAAAGACGTACGAGGCATTACTCGACGAATTCCTTCACACGCCGTTTTTGATATCTGTCCACCAATTGTGTGCCAGAGGTAGAGACGGAAAAACCAATACCAAAGGAGAAATTCGGGGTATTTCCTGTTCATCTCCAAACAAAATCTTTGTGAATAAACAAACTGCCGAACACGACAAATGTGCAACGTGAAAAGAAGCAACACTCCGAAACACCCTACTCGTTCGTTAGGCACGCACGGCAGCCAGACTAGCCTATTCGTGAATCAGCCTCATCTCAGCCCACCCCGTCCACCCCGTCCCGCCCTGATAGCTCGTCCACCCCGCGGCCGGCCCCTGCCCCTAGTAGGGACCGGCCTCTTGATGACGGCAGGTATGCCATCCTCGTCGTCGTCGCTCCCGGAGTCCGTCAGGGACAGGTCGTCGTCCAGTCCATCCATGTCGTCGTCCATGTTATCGTCATCTTCCAGGTCCGAGTCCCCAAGCCGGACGACGGTCGGGCCCGGCGCGGCCTTGGACGGTGGCGCCTGCGGGAGGTGCCGGATCTGTGATGCTGGGGGTCCGGGCCGCGACCCAAGGATGGATGCGGCGCGGGACGGTGGGGACGGTGCAGTGCTGGGCGGGCTGTCAGGCCCCTCTGCATCCATCACAAACTCGTCGTTGTTGTCTTCACTGCTGTCATTGGCCTGCCTTTGCCCCTGCTCCTGCTCCTCCTGGCTCTCTTTCTCATCTCTCCTCGACCAGCCCACAAAGCCCGTCTTGACGCGCTTCGTGCTGTCGACATCAGCAGCAGAATCACCAGCAAAGGTCTGAGGCGTGCTTCGTCCGCCCTCAAAGGGCGCGATTGCCGTCCGCGTAGTTGACGGCCTGCTCCTAGCAACCCTGAACTTCTTCCCGCGGAGCGCCATACGCTCCGCCATGGACATCAACTTGGGCGTGTCGGGTAATGATGGTGCCGCGACTTCTGAAGGGCGGGCCTTGGGGGGCCGGCCGCGTTTCCGTGGAGCTGTGGCGGGCGCAGGCCGCTCGTCACGGTCCCATTCGTCGTCGTCCGATTCGTGATCGCTGTCCCTTGCACGATGCGCTCCCCGATTAGCCCGGGGGCGGCCACGTTTCCGTGGCGCAGTGGAGGGCGCAGGACGTCCGTCACCGTCCCATTCGCCGTCGTCCGCCTGGTCATCGTCATCCCTGGCGCGATGCGTGGCCCGATTAGCAGGAGGCCGGCCGCGTTTCCGTGGTACAGGAGCGGGTCTTTCGCCGCCGTTCCACTCATCGCCATCATGCGTATCGTCATCATTTGCGCGGTCTAGTCCCTGGCTGGCCAGCATCGAAGTGCGCGAATTCCTCGGCTTGGGCGCTTCCGGAGCCATTACGGCATCTGCCCTTGCGATCCGGTCAGAGTAGCGCTTTGGTCGACCGGGCTTTCCACGCGGGCGACGGGGTTCTGTACGGGTGTTTTGCACAGTTGGTGGCGGGGCAACTCCCTCCATCGCGTCGGAAGGATTACTTTCACCAAACAGAGTCCGCATGGCCTCGGCAGCCACGTCCACCGGATCCCTGTCCGCAGCTTCGGTCCCGGTTATGTCTACCTGCGATGGGAAGTCCCTCTTGGGCCCCGCTTCGTAGACCTCGTTGAACTCCTCAAGGCCTTCGTCAGGCTCCACGTACGAAACCAAGGGCTTTGCGTATCGGAGTATCGGCTGGTTTGGCTCGTAGGGAACGGGTTCGGAAGGGTTAGTAGAGGGGCCAGCTCCGGCGGCATCCTCCGGCGCAACGCTTCCGTTTCCGTCTGTAACGTTCTGAGCGGGGTCCATAGATAGCAGGGATGGGTCAACCATGGCGTTGTACAAAGCAGTCGCCATGTTGTCCGCCTTGGACTTTTTCCTCCATGATTTGGGACCGCGGAAGTCTGGATCGTCGTCGTCGTCTTTTTTGGACTTTCGCTTGGCCTTTTGTAGCATCTTTTGCAGGTACTCGTTCTCCTCTTCCTGCTCCAGGGCATCCAGATCTGGAGCCTCAAAGTCATCGAACAAAATGATGTCGGGTCCTTCTTGCTCGTAATAGCCCAAGCCGACCATGCGGTCTCGGTCGCCAAGAGGATCAGGGTAGGTTTGATGATCTGCGTCGCCCAGCGGAAACATCTCGTCCGGCTCGCCATGTGCGTCCAGGGGATCTCCGTGAGTAGTCTGTCCAATCTGGTTGCCCTCGGCACCAAGAATACCGCTTTGATCGCCGTAGCCGATTGGGGCGGCCTGCTGCTGTTGATGCTCTACGTTTTCTTCGCCCGTACCAGCCATGGGCACATCGACAACCCCATTGCCATCCGTTTTGGCTTTTTCGGCATCTGCTTGCTCCTTGAGACGCTGCATGCGTTTGGAATTGTGGCTTCGGCTTTCGTCCCCGGTAGCTTTCAGCCAGGTAAGGTTATGGACCCGGAAATCGACCAAAAGTTCTTTACTGCGGTCATCCGCCACGCGTTTTGTGTCGTGGCCCAGGAGAGTCTTCTTTGGGGCATATGGGGTTGAGTTTTGTATTCTCCGGCATGTGCCACAGTTGCAAATCCCCAGGCACTTGGGACATTTCCAGTTTTCCGTCCGCAGGACATCTTGGGGCATGAGATCGAAGGCCCGATATAGGGTGCCAAAGCAGTACGCCTCGGCGCACCCATGGTTCGAGCAAAAGGCGAGGCGGAATGTGTTATCCTTGTGACAACAGACATGACAGCGGTAGGTCTCACCCGCCTTCTTCTTGCGGCCCTTTTTCTTCTTCTTGACCGGTCGACCTTCTCCATCAATCTCAACGTCGGATGGCTCCAAAGGTTCCGGCTCTGCTACCTTTGTGATGTCGTTGAAGGGCCGTCTTCGCAGTTGCTCTTGGCAAATCTGTGCCACCGATTTCCGGCCAGCCTTCTTCCTCATAACCTCTAGTGGCAGGGGTGAGTGCTTGATGTCGATGTAGCCATCATCCTGGATGATCATTGTCCGCCATGTCTCGTAATTGTCGACTAGCTCAGACCACTCCCACTGCTCGCACCATGTCAGGTTTGAGACGCAAACGCACGAACGCCCCATGGCGTAGCACTCCATGCAGATATCGTAGGTGTCCTCGTCGCCAGTGGTCAGCATCCTGATGCAGTGTTTGCATGTCAAGAAGCGGTTGAAAATGTTGCACCGACAGTACGAGCATGTAATGTTGGAGTCGAATTCGAGGTACTCGACCTCCTTCTCCTTGCACCCAAACATCTCGTCTACCAAAATATCGGCAAACAGGCCAAACAACTTCTTGAAGTCCTGCATCATTTGCTTATTCCTTGCCGAGTTTTTGACCAGGTCGTGTCCGTATCCCAGCAGCCCAATGTCCGCGTTGTCGTCCATGCTCTGGATGTCTCTGTAGTACTTTTGCAAAGCGTAATATATGATTGCCTTGTTTTTGTACTGCTCATCCCGACAAACAAGTCTCGCCTTGGGAAGAGCCTCATGAATGGCCAGCTCGAGCGTCTCGACCGTGGTTCGGTTCCATGCCACCTTCATCGTACGGGTGCCGCGGTTCCAGACCTGGTGAGGAGCCAGTGGTGGAATCAAAATGAAGTCGCCGGGCTTTTGCTCAACAATGTAAACGGGAAAGCTCGCCTTTTTCCAAGCGTTGATCTGAGCAAAGTGCTTTTCGATCTCGATGTCGTGGCCCAACATAGAGAGGAAGTACTCCTTGACCACCTCGCGGTCCTTTGTCTCAGTCATAAACCAGATGGAACTACCTAGCTTCTCCCCATTGTCGTTTCCCGACGCTTCGATCATGATGTTCTGACCCAAGCTACCGCACATTTCCCGATGGGCAGGAGTATATGTACCCTCGTGGCCAATGTAGCACATGAGGTTCTGGGCCCGCATCTCTTCGGGGAGTACGCTCATCAGATCACCGGCAGGTGCGCACCCGGTATCTCCGAACGAGTCGAAACCATTGCTGCCCCGCTTGTCAATGTTATCGTTCATGTAGAAAACATTGGGCGGCAATATGTTTCGCAGCCGGTCGTGCCATTCGGGCGGACAGTCAATATCTTTGAGGTAGAGTCGTTGCCGGCGTTCCTCACGGAAGTTGGCAGGCGTCCACTGGTTGGTGAGCTGCGGCATGGAGCGGAGGTAGTGGCCGATGGTCATGCGCATGTCGGTCTGGCCGCCGATGTCGCGAACCGACTCCTCCTTCTTGTCGTAGGCACTCTCGAGCCATCGCGCGCTGAAGAGGGTGGGGTCAAGTCTATCATTCCAGCCCTCGATGATTAGGGGCTTGCCGCCTTGAATGACTTGCAGGAGCACAAGCTTTTCGAAGCCCTGGGGACCGAAGCGGTTGATCTTGGATGCGGGAATGCGTACAGCCCAATTGAAGTTGGGCGTGCTTTCGACAAGAGACTCAAGATCGAGATCTGGCGGGATCGGGTCGAATTTGGCCTGGGGGTGCATAGCAGTCGGCATCTTGATGGTAGGTGCGCGTCAGAACGCGACTTGGGGTTGAGGTTAGATCAACTCGGATGCGCTCATGTACGCTGCTGCATCCAGGGCGCGCGCATCAAGATGAAATTCGCAGAGGTCGATTACAAGATGATCTGAGTGTCGGTTCCTTCTCGATGTCAGCCAAAGACTCGAGAGACGACCACTAAGGGGCTGCTCAAGGAGTATTTGAGAGAAATTTGGAGTTCAATCACGACTTCAAGCGCGACCCGTAAGTGGTTAATTGCTGGGTACTACCCGTGGAGCAAGGCTCGGTGACTAATCAAGATCATGATAATATTCTGCATAAAAATAATAAAAACAGAAAAAGTCCGCTCGCACCCAAAACGGGGAGCGGAAAAATGTTTACGGACTCGTAGGCAGGGGTGCCTAGTTACGTAATTCCGTAAAGTTGTACAAGGGTTGCTAACTAATTAGGTAGGTACCTGGGCGAGCTAGGCACTTGCCTGGCAGTAACGACATTGCCTGCCACATAAAGGGACCCACCCATCTCTGGCCCACCCAGCTGGGCTGAACAACACTGATCTGGAGGAAGGAGAAAGAAATCAGATCCGATCATGAGACGCGGAATCATCGAATATCCGCTGAATTTTGTCCATGTCGGGCCAAGGAAGCGTCTGGTGAACCCGAAATCTCAGAGTGAGCCCAAGACTTTAAGCCCAGTTCAAGTTATGGCCTCTCCACGAAGCTGACTACGGGGCAATATGGCAGAAATCGGGAGCATCTGAATGGCCTCAAATCTTGTCTTCAGGCAGCTTCGGCTGGCCTGCCCGCCCTTGGCTACCGTCAACATGACAGGAAAGCTGGTTCCTTGCCGGGGCCCATGGCAGCAGAGACTGTCTGCGGTAAAGACACCGGCTCATGGCTACCAGATCCTGCCATACCATGCAACAAGACGTCTCTTGGCACAGAAGCAGCTGCACGTGTTCGACAGCAATAAGGCGCCCGGGCATCAGGAGCAGCAGCGGCCACCGCCCGACCTCCCGCCTGCCGTCCACACCCCGCCTAAAGCCCTCGCCTTCCTCCCCAAGTCCTGGATACCCTACGCCGAGCTGATGCGCCTCGACAAGCCCATCGGCACCTACTACCTCTTCTTCCCCTGCCTCTTCTCCACCCTCATGGCCGCCCCCATGGCCACGCCCATGGCGGACCCGGCCTCCGTCCTCGGCACCACGGCCCTCTTTTTCACGGGCGCCCTCGTCATGCGCGGCGCGGGCTGCACCATCAACGACCTCTGGGACCGCGACCTGGACAAGCACGTGGAGCGCACGCGCCTGCGGCCCATCGCCAGGGGCGCCGTGACCCCGTTCCGCGCCCTGGCCTTCACGGGGGCCCAGCTGCTCACGGGACTGGCCGTGCTGCTGCAGTTCCCCGCCTCGTGCCTCTTCTACGGCGTGCCGAGCCTGGTACTGGTGGCGCTGTATCCGCTCGCCAAGCGCGTCACCTACTACCCACAGGCCGTCCTGGGCTTGACGTTCTCTTGGGGCGCCATAATGGGCTTCCCGGCGATGGGGGTCGACCTCCTGGCCGACCAGTGGGCCATGGCCTCGGCCGCGATGCTCTACGCGTCCAACATCGCCTGGACGGTGCTGTACGACATGATCTACGCCCACATGGACGTAAAATACGATGTCAAGGCGGGCATCAAGAGCATCGCGCTCAAGCATTTCCACGAGACAAAGTCCGTCCTGGCCGGCCTGGCCGCCGTCCACTCGATCCTCCTTACCTCCGCCGGGATAGCTGCCGACGCCGGGCCTGCCTTTTTCATCATCGGCGGCGGCGGTGCGTACCTGGCGCTCAGGATCATGATCAAGAGATTGAACCTGAAGGACCCAAAGAACTGTTGGCATTGGTTCGTCAAGGGTTGCGGCTGGACCGGTGGCGCCATCACCTCCGGCCTTCTTGTTGACTACGGCTTGAGGTACATGAAAGATCAAGAGACGAGGGAACAGAGAACCGCTGCCAGTGAAGGGCTTATTGCTGCCTAAAGAAGGAATCAGCTGGAGAAGCAAAATGTATCAACATGTACAGCAACCTTGTTTTCTTTTATCGTACATTAGAGACGGCACGTCATGTATCTCACAACCCGCTGCATCGGAAACGTTCATCATGTTAAGTTTAGAGTCCATTCGTGAGGTAGCGTCCGGGAAGCCGGTAGGTAAACCCCCGGCAGTGCAAAAGACCCCCTTTCATCATCTTCTGGTCGTCGATCATGTGCCGACGACTCTCAAGGGAAAAAACCATTGTTGGAAAAATCGACCTTTGCCCGTTAAAACCCGGTGTTCAATGCAAACACAATCAAAGAGATATGATGACTCCGCGTGCCAGACCAAATGATGACCCTTTTTGTTCCTGTGCGTGACATAAAAAGCACATTGTCCCCAAACCAAACGCCCAAAGCCATTTACGACCTAGGCTTCTCCTTCTTCTCCTTCCACAGAGCCAGCAGACCGACACCCGAAACCTTGACGACCTTGAAGCGCACACCGGGGATATCACCCTTGGCCTTCCCCTTGCGACCGAAACCGGCCAGGAGGACCTCGTCGTTCTCGTCGACAAAGTTCAAGCAACCGTCGTTGGGGACTGTGAGTAGTGGGAAGCGTTAGAACCGCTGTCCAATTTCCAACCTTTAAATACCACGACAACCACCAATTCCAGACTCGGCAGGGGAAAAAAGGATTCAATCCGTACCGAAAGCAGTGACCTTCTTGCCGTTCTTGATAAGCTGAACCCTGACACACTTTCGGATAGCGGAGTTGGGCTGCTTGGCCTCGACTCCGACCTTCTCAAGAACGATTCCCTTGGCGTGGGATGAGCCACCGAACGGTGACGACTTGAAGGCAGTGCCCAAGGCACGCTTCTTGTAGGCGAGATCGGCCCAGCGCTGCTCGCGGCGGTTGTTCCGCAGCTTGCGCGCGGCGTTAAGTCCTCTAGGCTTTCCCTTTCCCATGATTGCTATCGACCAGCGGAGCGGCGAGTTAGTGGGATGGTTCTCCTTGATCGGGAAGTTCGTGATTCAAGTTTTTGGAGGTGCCGGCCAGTCGAGAAGTCGTCTCTGGTCGTCTCGAGAACGGGGTCGAGTGACGAATCCAATGCTGGAAGTGGTTTCTGATGGAAGCAGGGACGGCAGAGAAACTCACCGACTGTATGTGGTGATCGCGGCTGATGGGATTTTGTTCGATGGTTGTCGGCGGGGGTTGGGGCGTCAGGTTCGCTGTTTTTCGAGACGACTTGAAGCTGCTTGTCCCACCGCGAGAAATCGACCGTAGAGGGTTTTCCGGCCCTAGGCGTGGGCGAGCTGGGGCCTAGATCAGGTGACCTGCTGTGGAGGTAGTGGGGCCAACCATCCAGGCAACCTTTTCCAATACGACCTCACGTAGATGCATGCGGTCGTTATCCCGCGCTAGTTGCATATCCTACGGTAAGACCCACCATTGACTGCTACGGGACGCGAACAAAGCAATGCTAAAGCAGTAGTGCCACAATCGCACCGGTATTCTATCCAACGCGGGTGCGTGATTGTCACGGATTCACTGGCATTCACTTTCATGGTCAAAATGTAGCCATGTCTCACCTACTCAACGGCAAGGGCAGAAGCCGCGATACTCCAACAAAACCATTTCTTCAGCCAACCTCTGCAGCACCAAATGCCTCATCATCAACCCCAGGCGGCGGCAGCACGCTGGGACCGTCGGTCGGGATGAGCCCGGGCGCCAGCCGCAACAACTCGCACCGCGGGCGGGAGCAGCACTCATCGCCGCCTGGAATGCTCGATGACAGCCGACGCGGCCAGTTCGGAAGCCTCGGCAACATCCCGCTGCCCCTGAAGATGAGGCAGGAGTCTACGCGCGCGACCGATAGGACGGACGCGCTGTGGGCCGAGATGCAGGCCACGCTGGAGGACGTCGAGCTGTCGGCCAGCGGCGGCACGCGCGTCTTTGGGCCGGACCATGACCGCAAGCTGGCCGAGCTGCGGGCGGCGCAGATCGCGTTGGCGCAGGCGTGGGCGCGGTCCGAGGCCGACGAGGCCATAGAGGACAACGTGCACCAGCAGCAACAGCACCAGCGGGGAGGGGGCTCGTTGAAGGTCGGCAGCGACGCCGGCACCGGCGCGGGCGATTCGGAGCGGCTGGGGGCTAAGATGGAGGAGGAGACCGAGACCGACATCCTTCTTGCGAGGAAGCGGCGGGAAGCCAATGATCGGTACTTTTCAAGGGTCAACCAGGGCGTGCTGGACGTTGTAGCAAAGCTGGATGAGGTTGCTCGGGCGATGAGGCAGGTTGAGCAGGAGAGCAAGGATATATGGGATGGCGGTGAGGATCACGACAACGACCAGACAAGTACGGCAAGCCAGCGGACATGATGGGAATATCGTCTTGAGGAACAATTCATTTCGTTGATTCCCTTGCCCCGAGTGTCCAAACACCGTGCTATGATCCTTGTGCAGATGGTTGGTCGAGACCATGCATCCGAGCAAGTGTTATTCGAGAATGAAGCAAGAACATGTAGCTATCGGTTCGGCCCACGATGCTACCATTTGTCATGGACAAGAAACAAACGCGAATGTTTTTCCAGGTACATCAACTGTTTTCCAACCCATCGAGTCAACCTGGCACACCCTTGCTACCGACAAAGGAAGGTCGAGGAGCACTGTTGGCGCTCCCGCCAATGACAATCCGTTGCTTATGAGCCTGCATGTGCAAACGACCCACTTTTCTGCGTCCGCGTCACCGGAGCCAAGGGTTTCCATCACTTAGGCTCATCCGCCACCAACCTTGCACCCCGTCGCTCTCTTAGGTCGGCAACACCTACAATTAAATACAACTTCAAGGTTGCCGCTACTAGCTGCCTAAAGTCACGCTATCAAAGCAACACCAGAATAATTATATAAATACCAACCTGTTTGCGCCCCGACCAGACGTTCGAGTTATCCTGGACATCCCACTGAATCCTTTCGCTACCCACCTTAAACATCCACCTGTGATCGACAACGAAACCGCTGAACCAAACACCACAGTCACTATGAAGGCCGTAGCATACCTGGTCGCCGCCCTGTCGCTCGCCGCGACGGGCCTGGCCGTGGAGATCAAGAAGCAGGTCATTATCACATACCCGCAAGACACTCCCAACGAGGTTGTCCAAAAGGCCAAGGACACCATCACCGAAGCTGGCGGTGTCATCACCCACCACTACGACTTCATCAAGTACGCCAAGAAACCAGTTCTCTTACCTGATTTGAATGCGATTATCAAAAGTTGGGCTTGACTTTTACTAACGCTCCTTTTTTTTTCCTTTTTCCCATAGGGGCTTCGCCGCGACCGTTGGCGAGAAGATACTCGAGACCGTCTCGGCCCTAGACACACAGTACCACGCCACGATCGAGGAGGATCAGGTCCTGTCGATCTGGGATTAGGCCTGATCTGGTTGGCGCGGACAACGAGGGTTAAATGCGCAAGAACATTGGAGTGCTCGGAGGACGTTTTGTCATTGCGACGTCGCTTGTCTGAGTATCTATGGAAAACCTCTCCGATGTTGCCTGTCGATGACCCGGGGGCTGCCTTCCTGGAGGAATCAGCTGCGAATCAATGAATGGGGAAATATATGGGTTGACTCGGGCGTTTCTGGCGATTTTGGCGCAAAAGCAAGCATACTCTACGACTCGCTGCCAGGCTCCGCGGGGTATATTGAACCCTTGCGGGCTGAGGGTGGCTTTCCAGGACTGTTTGTAATTATCAGGGGCTACCTTTTGACCACCTAATATGATTTTTTGATTTGTTTTTTCCCGCTCCTTTGCTGTACTCAGCGCTGGACTCAGCGAGCAACACAAATGTCGAAGAGACGCGTTTCGTGTAGGACTAGTTCCTGATCTGCCGATCGTCATATAAGTCTGCCTTGACCTCGCTGATATTGACACTACTCGAGCTGCGTTTCAAGGTGTCTTAATCGCTCGGATTCAGCATAATAATTATCTGATGCCAGAAATATAACAGTAGCTGGGTGCACAATTTGGGAAGCGGTCGGGGGCCCTTCAACTTTGCATTACGTTGCTGGCAAGGGTCTATCGCGGACGTCATGTGGAAGTTTACTCTGGACGATGGTGAAATAGCCCGGCACTATAACAACGCTCACCATTCTCAGAGTTTGGCTATGATACCTAGCCTACTAAGAGCTATAAAGGCCGACGGGACGAAAGCTCAGTATCTATATCATTCGAAGGTTGCTGAAGAGCACAGTACAGCTGTGACGTGATGTACAAAAGCACAATGCAAGGGACCGTAGATAGACAACCCCTCAGAGATCCTTCGCTTGATTAGCTTTGGCTCAGCGCCATTGTTCTAGCGGCTTTCCCCCTGGCATCGACCTCATCACGAAGCTTTCGTTCATGTAGGAAAAAGGAGCTGGTAGCAACAAATTTGGGGCAACATCTTACTGGTAGACATCGTGCACTCAACCGTCGACAGAGTCGGGCTTCATATTGTACATTCTGCTTCAACGGCGCGCGTCATAGGCCCTGTGAGGAGCAGATCCACTGCTTGTGCATGGGGTAGAACATGGGGGCCTTCAGGGTGATGGGACCCAAAACTCCTCTTCTGTGCTCGTAGGGAGCATATCCAAACCTAGATAGCACCAGAAGGCTTGCTGGGCGGGCCATTGTTCTTCTCTGTTGTCCAAAGCCAAAAACAATGCACCAACAATAGGGACACAGAAGAACAAAGCCTCGGCTCCCACCAAAGCAATTGTCCTCGAAAAAGAAACAAGAAATCTAGACGGAGACAATCAGCCGTCAACGACAATGAAACGGCAGATTCCCCTCGTCAAAGGCACTCGCGACAACCAAGCTTGATATCCCGCCGCTTTTAAGACCCCCCATTCAGAACCCCTCGACGCGGCTCGACTGGCATTTTTTTTGGCTGTCACATTCATCGCCTTCACATTCGCTTTCAGAAGTCACTTGCATTGATATCCTCAGCAGAGATAGCTCGCCTGGGCTAACTAGGTATCTACCTTACACATCTCGTTCAAAATGGAACCCCAAATAACATCACCGCCGCCGGACGCATCGACGAAGCCGAACGCCCCGACCAAAGTACAAATAAAGCAGTCCATGTTCATCAAGTGCCTCAACGGTTTCGAACTCGCAAACAAGATAGAGAAGCTCGAACAGCTCAACGATGGCGTCGTCTTTTCCGAGATCCTCCGGGACCTGGACCCGGAGACCTCACTGCCCGCCCTCACGATACCCGCCACCAAGTGGGTGGACAAGTCGGCGAATCTCGAGGCCATCTTCAAGGCTCTAGACAAATACCTCTATAGCATGCCCGACCTCGAGTGGCTGGCCCGCTCGTACGACCCGCGCAAGATTGCCCGCAACTTCGAGGACGTCAACTGCCTCTGCGAGGTCGCCGCCGTCATTATATACGCCTCGGTCAAGGGGCCTCACGTCGGGAGGCTGGTGCCGGCCATGAGGGCCCACATGTCGGAGACGGAGTCGGCCATGCTCATGCAGGTTCTCGAGGCCAAGGACAAGGAGAACCGGTCCATGAACCTGTCCAACAAGGCCGCCGCCGCCGCCGCCGGTGTTGGTGCTGGTGGTGCCTCCAAAAAGACTGGCGAGTCGACGGATGCAACGCGAGATCTGGAGCTGCAGATGGAGGAGGACAGGGCGAGGATGCTGACGCTGCAGAAGCAGAACGCGGATCTGAACTCGCGGCTGGACCATGCCCAGCTAGCATGCGAAGATCTCAAGGACCGCAATGCACTGCTTCTCAGCGAGCTGGATGAGGCACGCAAGTTCCAGTCCGGAAACGCAGATGCGCGCATTAAGTTCCTGGAGGACCACATCCGTGAATGCGATGAGCTTATTGCGTCCCAGGAGATGACAATAGGTGAAGATAAGGAGGCTCTAGCCCGCTGCAGGAACGAGATTGCTCAGCTCTCCAAGGCGGCAGAAAAGGCACAGTCCTTGGAAGACGAGGTCAAGGTCCTGACCAACGAGGTCGAGGAGCTCTCCAAAAAGGCCAACGCCGCCGCGCGGTACAAGGAGAAATTGGAAAGGCTCAAGGGCTTCGAGAACGATGTCAAGACTCTCCAGTACGTGAACGCGGGGCTGGAGAGCCAGGTGAAGACCCTCGAGAAGGAGCAGCTCCGGGCGGAAGCGCAGGAGAAGATCATCGCCAACTACCGCGAGTGGCAGCAGCGGCACGAGTCGGACCTCAACGACATGCGCGAGCAGAAGAACATCCTCGCCGACCAACTGGCTCACCGGATGCAAGAGCTTCAGCGCTCGCTCGACCAAAGGGCCATTGACGAATCACTCATCAATGACTTGAGGGACCAGATTGCATCCAACGGAGCCGTGCCATCTTCACCAAGCCCAGAGCCTGGCGTGACGAGGGATGATCAGCATGAGACTGTTTCAGCCCTCAAGTTGGAGATGCAGAAGCTCACGGCGGAGAACAACCTACTCCGGAATAATATGGGCATTGCATCCGCCACCGACCAGCTGCGTATGGAGCTTGAGGCTGCCAAGCGCAACGAGACCAGGCTCACGGAGAAGCTGCACGACGTACGAAAGGATTATGCGATTGCACAAGATCAGCTTCAGGCCGTGCTCAACAACACCACCGACGAAGGGTACGTTCGTATCTTGGACAAGGCTGCGGATCCGCTCTTTCTTATTAACCTTAATGCTGACGAATACAGGAGTCAACTATATCGCGACCTGCAACGGACCATATTCCAATCCCGTCAGGATCTGGACAAGGCGCAAGAGCGGTCGCGGAAGCTGGAGGCCGAGGTCAAGGACAAAGACCGCGAGCTTCTCTCGCTCAAGACGGATTGTATGCTGCTCTATCATCCCGCTTACCGGGGCAAAAAGTCGTCTAACCTCAAGCCCCAATTCGCAGACAAGGTTGCCACCCAGGACTCTGTCGACGCCTTAGAAGAGCTCAAGAAGACCGATCAGCTCATCTCGGCCTCGTTGCGTGACGAGCTCGACACTCTGCGCAGCTCATTTGACACGCTCAAGCTCGACACCCAGGAGCAGCAGAAGCAGCTCATCGAGGCGCTCGTCTCACGAGAGAAGCTGCGCAAGGAGCTCGAGGATGGCGCCAATGGGGCGCAGAATCCTGCTGGCGAAGGTCTAGCTGGTCTGGACCGGGATGCCAGCAACGAGCTGATGCAGAAGCAGGCTGAGAAGCTGGAGAAGCTCAAAGAGAAGTGCCAATCTCTGCTCGCGGTGAGTGACTCCGACCCCGTCACTATCAAACCTCAAGAAGAGGCGCATGTTGCCCCTCCAGCAGCGGCTTGGACTCGTCACGCCAACGTTTTGGGCCGATTTGCGACCCCTTCCGGTGTCATAGGGCCACTACCAGCCATTGCTTGCCCCGCGTCACAGCCAAGTGGTTTATACACGAGCGAAAGCCAGTCCGCAGTGCATGGCAAAGTCGATGCCTCCAAGCGCCCGGAGAAAAAGGGTTGGCTCAGGACACTCGGCCATCGCAAAAAGCCCTAGACCATGCTCTCCCCTGCTGCCGTAGATGTAACCGAGTAGACACTGACGGGAGAGATCCTCTTTCACAGCAACTGCAAAAGAACGAACAAGAACGGTACGAGCTGCAACGGAAGCTCAAGGCCGCCGAGGGCGGCGAAGCTTACTCATCGCTCAAGGTATGTCTCATTTCTCAATGCCTGATATACATATGTATACTAGACGAAATCAATATGCGATCACCGTACACAATCCGTTCACATCCATCCATCTGGGCTGCCGTATATTTGGAGTCGATTTACTCATAAGTACAAAAAACAATTTCAATCTTGGAAAAAAAAAATTTAGGCTACTACCGACCAAGTAATCAAGAACCTACAACGCGAAAACGCCCTGATCTCAACGGCGTGGTATGACCTCACCAGCCGGCTGCAAAGTAACCACCTCGTGCTGCAGAGGAGGCAAGACATGCCCAAGAGCTGGCTCAACAAGCAGAGGCAGATGATCAACTGTGAGTTTTTCTCTTTTTTTCTCCTTGCTTTCTTCTACCCAATTCGTTTTTAAAAGAATCCCAGGACTGACCGTTTGCAAACCCGCAACAACGCCAGCAACGCCACGAAGGTAGGAGCCTCCAGGCATATAGGTGTACCTGAACTCTCTGCTGCCGCATATATACACGCTGCTCCTCCGGGGCCTGGCCCTGCGCCTGACGAGGCTGCAGCTCGGCATCGCGGCGAGGTGCCACCTCGAGAGCGACGCGGCCGTGCCCGTCTTTGTCTTTCTGGGACCGGCGGACCTCGGCCAGCAGTCACGGTGGTCAGGATAAACTGGCTGTATTCGACACACTGTTTGGGTCCCTCAATACTCATTGAATAGGGGGGGACCCTTTGATAACGGCACTGAACTATTCCCCCTTTTTATTTCTTCTATTCTTTGTTTAAACAGATCGATATCCCTTGACTGCTTTTTTTTTGGTTAACCCGCTAGGGTAAAGGTATAGATAAGTTAGATTTGTCATTTCTCCCCGAGTTTATCTCTTCTTTTTTTGCATCTTACAGCCGAAGCCTCTCTTTTGTTGTTTTCTTTCTTGAATTTTCTCTTGTTTCTTATACCACACTTAGAATAAACCACGGCTTTCTTCGGATGGCTCAACTTATTACCTCGCCTGTTTTCACACTACCGCAATACAGATTCCTCGAATGACAAGTATGAACTCTGAGATACCCCATCTAGCTATACAATTTGGACTGTTAACAGGAGACGGTTGTGATATGCCCACCCTGGTTATTAACGCTTTACTCTCTAGGGAACCGCTGAATCGGTTTAATACGAGGCATGTAAGCTAGAGATGTCTAGACTAGTTTGGGTCTTGTGCTGTGAGTCCATCGTAGAGCCCATCTGAGCTTGTCGTCATCATCCAGCGATAGATCCGGCATCCAATCTACCAATTCACATCTTGGCCATTCTCACTGCATGCACGGAGCGCTTTGCCGACCTGAGACGGGGCCATGGGAGCCATCCTAAGGTTTCTTGCATCTCACCGCTCCCTCAACAGATGAATGGCATGTGTCTCGAAAAGAGAAAGAAAGGGAGTAAATAGAGGGGAAAAAAATACGTCAAAAAACACCCAATCCCAATCCAGCATGTCACAGATAAAAGACCCCTCTTTAACGCCGGTGTCACTTGAAAGTTCAAAATGAGACTTTCCATCAAAGAATAAAGAAGGGAACAGGAAACAAGCGGTGTGAGGAGAAGAGCCGCCAACCGCGTGTAAATTTGCCCTGGCGGTGTATCAACTCTCCGCCATGGACCACGGACGGCCCGGGTCGGAGGGCGGGCTCACTCGACCTCCTCAAAGAGGTCACCGAAGGTGTTCTCGCCCGAGTAGGTGATGTATAGGAACCTGTGGAACGTCTTGCAGTTAGCCAACCTGTACTTTTTTTTTTCTTGTTTTCCGCTCATTTGCCCTTTGTCGCCAGATCGTTCCCGGTTACGACATTTCATTTGTCGGGCGGTGGAACATTAGGGAGAAGAAAGCGGTAGAGGGGGCGACTCACCCGTCCTCGTCCTTGTGTAGCTCGTAGATGCTCGACATGAGCGCGGCGGTGGGCGGGAGGGTGTCCTGGACAAAGATGAAGATGGCCTTTTCGGGCGACAGCTTGATCCGTTTGCGGATGACGTAGACGAACTGGCCAACGGTCAGGTCGGCGGGAACCAGGTACTTCTTTTTGTCGATGGTGGCGATGTCCGACTTTTCAACCTTTTCGCAGATGACCTATGGTTGCGGTATAGATGGGATATGGTCAGCCAAAGATTCCCACGGAGACCAAGGGCAACGACGGTGGTGATGTTCGAGCGGTGTTTTTTTTTTGGTGTTGGAAACACCGGAAATGGCCCATCGATCGTTTTGGGACAGTAGAGAGAGGGAGGATGAGATACGAACAGGAATGCGGTCGGTGTACTTCTGGCGGATGCGCTCGGCCTCAGCCTTGCGCTTCTCAAAGGGGTGCTCGTCCTTGAACTTGGAGCGCATGATGGCGGTTGTTTGTCGGAATGGGCGTGGGCGAGGAGGCAATGAGGGCAGGGAGAGGAGGATGAGGTTGAGGAAGAGACAAGAGAGCAATGCTGGATGCTGCTGTTTTTGTGGTTGGTTTTGGCCGAGTGCGTCAGGGCTGAAAGGATGATTGATGATGTGGTGGTTTAGGTTTCGGGTGGGAAAGTTGAAAAGTGAGGGGAGCTGGTATGAAAGGAAGAGGGATCAGACGGGATTGCGTAGACCTTTGAAATGGTGTTTGCAGCCGGCGGCGGCTTTCACTGTATGGTGGCAGCCTGCCTGTTTACTTGTGTTAGAGCAGGGACTACGCCCTGGGGACGGAGCACCTGCAGTCCTGCACCCGACCGACGGGACAGGCAGGTGGAGGGGAAAAGCGGGGCTGGAAGCACCAGCAGCACCAGCCAATGTGCCGTCCGAAGTACCAAGTACACTACACTACCTTGCAATTTGCAGCAATACGTACCTCATGTACATAGTGTGCCTTGTACAGTGCATTCATATCCCAAATCTGGATGAGGTCAACTGACAGCACAAATGACTGGCTGACTGTTTTGGGGGGCCTGTTTTCTGTTCCTCTTCCCCCCCAGACGGAACAGTGGCGGGCCAGTGTTATCAGCAGGCGAACCGACCGCCTTGTGGCACATGTTCCTAGCTTTGATTGGGCACACACTCACTCACTTACACACAACCGGCCGATGGCTCATAATCGCATTTATCATCGGGGGGCTTTCCAGGCACGCAAAAGGGGGTGGGGGGACAAGGCGTCGAGTGAGATGATTCACAAAGGGGGGAATTTCACTCACGTGGGATAGTGGAGGAGGTCACCTGGTAGTGACTGGGACAAGGCAACGAAGCGAAAGGCGTGTGAGCAGGACAAATGGGTTAAGGTATCGAGCCGTTTTACGATAACTCTTACTGACGTAATTACTTCAATATTATGTTTCTGTTTGCAGTTGAGGTTAATAATTGATAAACCAGGGCGTGAAAAGGCAGACACTAGTCCAGATCATCAGCCTCGATCCGGACCTCGTTTGGAAGGCCCAGATGGGTTCCGATCATCTCACAACTTCTCTTATCCTTTGAAACTGGGCCCTGGGAGCTAGCTGTCAAGGGTGAATATATAATTACAATGTCATTCCAAGTCTCCAACAGCCTTCCTGTGCGAATTACAGAGTAATTACCCAGTATGCGGGAGGAAAAATAAAAGAGATAGGAAAAAAAACTCAATCGAACTAGACTACTATTACACAATTGCACCATTACTATTGTCGAAAGAAAGGCTGATTGATAAAAGTCATCTCCGATGCAATTCACGTACAAAGTGAATGGGCTTGGCGCAATGGTTATTTTGGGGACTATTCGACAGCGCGTAGGACGTCTTTATGATTGCCAAGAAGATCCTACTTCGTTCGAAATAACCAAAACGTAATGTATATTATTACTGGGAAAATTTTATCGTCGACTCACGGACAGCTGAAGTTACAGAAGTATTTATCTTCATGTATATATTGGCCTTGTTTTCTCGCTGGGTCAGTTCGTTGCCTCTATCTCTTGGCCAAAGGTTCTTGACTGAACCGCACCGAGAAAGCCATTGCTTAACAAGATCACTCTAATATGTAATTGTTTTTGTTTTATACATTCGTTTTGTTTGATATCTACAGCCATCATAAAAGCAAGGCCACGCATATACATTCCTTTGTTCACAATGAAGTTCCATAACAACGCTTTCGCCTTGGCCGTCTTGGCCACCAGTACCTGGGCAAAAATCGTCCGCTTTCTCCCAGAGCGCCAAGTCCAGGCCGGGAATGCACTGGCCTTATCTCTCATGGATGACGGCGGCCAAACACCTGATTTTTTCGAGTATGGTATTGCATGGGGCCTGCTCTCTAGCGATATAACTCCGCAAGATTGCCCCAACTGCCTAGGTCGGTTTATAGACTACCGCAGTTTCAAACCCCCACAAGATGAGAATAATGACGAGGACGATGACTCGGACGATGACTTCAGAGACCAACAAAACGTCAAAATCGTGGGCGAAGAGGAGGACTTGCTAGACGAGAGCGAAGATGAGGACTTGCTAGACGAGGAAGAATCTGAAGACTCGCTATTAGCCCAGAGCGAAGACACGGGGGACGACTACATTGAGGTGCCCCAGGATGGAACATACATCATGTCCGTGCCTATCCCCAAGAATGTGCAACCGGGTGAGTACTGGCTTGTTGCGTCGATTGGTTACGCCCAAACTGTAAGTTCTGGTCCCATTCAACGATCGATACCTCTACTTTTACGCGTTAATTATGTGTTAATTCGTTTCAAACAATTTCAGCCTGGAAAATTAGGCAGCAGGTACTCTAGGGAGAAGATCATTGTTCGTTAAGAATTGCTGGAGCATTGATAAGGGTTGGCGTCTTTGGCTCTTTCGAGCAGATCTGGCCCAGCAGCCATATTGGCTGATGACTCCAGTCGAGTACTACTGGACATATATAAATAACTACACGCAAAACAAATGCTATCGTAAAGAATATTACCCATGTCATATTCAAGCATCAAGTAGGATCAATGATGGTGCATATACTCATAGCTCCTTTTTAATTATAGCCACACTGAATTGAGCTGAGCTGCCGCCGCATGTCTTTTTCCCTATCATTGTTATTAATAATGACCTGAACTCTACTTGGGAGTTAGTTTGACGATCGCACCGAGCACGCCTCAAATGCCTGCGGGATCCACAGCATCGACAAATAGTGGGGCTACCGGCGGCCGGCCAGATTCAACTCATCGGCCCATTCATTCGTTCATCGCCCCAAGCTTTTTTCCGGAATCTCCATCGCGTGAGCTTTGAAGTGGCATGATATTTGGCTTTGCCGCGGCCGACCAGCAAACATCACGCCGTCTAGGGAATAAGGCTTCCTTGATTGGTCTCTGGAATCATCTTATACTGCGACAGGCCGCTAGGAGTGGGCTTTTCACTTCAATGTTGGCGTCTACATCGTGCCATTTTTCCTGATCGAGCTTGGCTTTGTTTTTTCCTACCCTCCCCATATGCTCTCCTTGGCCTGATCTGTAAACCACCACACATCACTCTTTTACATATCTCTGTATATTGTTCCTACCTGTACATACTATTTAAAGGGTCGCCCGTCATGGCGTCCACCTCTCGCCAGGCTGCCAGACTGCTTGGTCAGTCCAAGGTACGACCGCAAGCTCCCCGTACCACCGCATTTTCCTTTGTTGCGAGGGTACCCAGGATATCTCGACGGGACATCACCAAATCGGCACAAAATCCATCCGCATCTGGCGCCGCTGTCACTTATCTCCCCTGGGTAGCTGCGGGCGTTGTGGCTACTTCCCTGGGCACCTATTGGTACAAGATGGTGAGTGAGGCACGCCATCCCGACTACCTCCTTGGACATTACAAAGACTCATACATCAAAACAGGTTGCGGAACAACCCACCCGGTTGGACCCAGCGTCCCTTGCAGAGCGTGACGCGCAGGCGCTGCGGGAGTCCGGCGTGTCGGAGCAGTCCCCTATGCGGCTGCGCATGGAGCAGTTTATCAAGGAGCAGCAGCGCCTAATCGTCCAGGGCCTCGAGGAGGTGGACGGCAAAAAGTTCCGCGTCGACAACTGGGAGCGCAAGGAGGGCGGTGGCGGCATCACGTGCGTCCTGCAGGACGGCAACGTCTTTGAGAAGGCCGGTGTCGGCGTCTCGGTCGTGTACGGGTCGCTCCCCCGCTCCGCCATCGAGAAGATGCGCGTCAACCACCGCGGCATCGCGGGCGGCTCCGAGACGCCCGAGAAGCTCGACTTCTTCGCCGCGGGCCTGAGCCTCGTCGTGCACCCGAGCAACCCCATGGCGCCAACGGTGCACTGCAACTACCGCTACTTCGAGACGGCCTTTCCCGACGGCACGTCGGGCGCCTGGTGGTTCGGCGGCGGCGCCGACCTGACGCCGTCGTACCTCTTCGACGAGGACGCCATCCACTTCCACCGCACGCTCAAGAACGTGTGCGACAAGCACGACAAGGAATACTTCCCGCGCTTCAAGAAGTGGTGCGACGAATACTTCTTCAACAAGCACCGCGGCGAGTCGCGCGGCATCGGCGGCATCTTCTTCGACGACCTTGACGAGTCCGTGTCGGACAAGGAGAACACCTTTGCCTTCATCCAGGACGGCCTCCGCGCCTTCCTGCCCAGCTACGTACCTCTGGTCAACCGCCGCAAGGATATGCCCTTCACGCCTGAGGAGAAGGAGTGGCAGCAGCTGAGGCGCGGCAAGTACGTCGAGTTCAACCTGGTCCACGACCGGGGCACCGCATTTGGGCTCAACAGCCCCGGCGCCAGGGTCGAGAGCATCCTGATGAGTCTGCCGAGGACGGCTAGCTGGGCCTACATGCACGAGCCCGCGCCCAAGAGCCGTGAGGCCCGGCTGACCGAGGTGTTGAGGAACCCGAAGGAGTGGGTGTAGGATGGAGAGGGAGGCGGGTGCCATTTTGTCTAGCGAGTGTATCAATACGGACTGTGGGAGGCGGTTGGCTTAGACACGTAGAGGAAATTGAACGTGGCAGTGCTTCGCGAATATAGTGAGTGATGTTTGCCAATATGCTTATAAAGATTTACTAGACTAGTACCGTAAGGAAAATCTGTTTGATGTTGACGCCAGCCAAGATCATCAAAACTTCAACCCACCCAACGACATTTTGAGCAACAAACTACCCAACCCATCTCATAACCATATAGTATCTATTATAGTAGTTTTCTCCAGAGTAAAAAAAAAAAAAAAACACCACGAGTTCCCACAGAGCAAGGCAAGAAATCCCCATCATGACAACAACGCTACCGTCCCCGCGTGAAATCCTCACGTCGCTTATAGACTCAATCTCGTCAATCCCACCACGTGCACAACATCAGCAGCAACAACAACAACAACAAACGAACCAAGACCATCAACCCAACGCCCTCTCCCAGATCCCCCAAGCCCACCGCCCGCTCCTCACGGCCCTGCACGCACTCTTCCCCGCCCTGCTGCTGCCGGCGCTGGACCTGCTGGACAGAGGCCTGGTCAGCCGCCTGGAACTAGACGTTGGGGACGGACCCGGCGACAATAACCGCCAGCAACAGCAACAGCAGCAGGACTTGAAAGTTGCAGCAGCAGCACCAGCACCACCACCACCTCCTCCTCCACCGACACGCGTCTACCACGTCCGCTCCGCCCAGCCCCAACCC
>JASAOQ010000282.1:0-11105 GCA_031306065.1 Pseudopyricularia cyperi | reverse complement strand
CCAAGTCGGGTCTTCTGTATTTGAGGGGCCTGCCCCGCCTGTCGTGGTTGGTTCCGACCATACCCTCTTGGTCTGGCCGTAACAATTGTACCCTACCATAGGAACAGGCCCCCGATACCTAATCGTAACAGCGATAGTGGCTTGAAAAAATACGAGGAGATTAAGAATAGTAGTATAAGAATTAGAAAACATTGTAGGGAACAGAGGGCCTTGCTAGCTGCGAGGTGTTAAAGGATCAAAAGAGAGGCTTGGTATATTATGGAAAGACCAGTAAGTAGACTTTCTTGTGATAATTGCCTGGACTCAGAAGTTTATCGTGCGAAATGAACTGCTTATGTACTTGATAATTCACGTGTATACTGAAGGGGGAAGAGCTTGTACTAACCGGAATAGACGAGCTACACTATTAGGTAGGCCAACAGTAATATATATAAAAGCAAATTACATTGGTTAAAATATTAACATATGCGTATATTCACATAGAAGCTATAATGAGATAATAACATAGTAGATTACTAACTATAAGATTTGAGAGATAGAATTAGCAGCATGTCAGGTCCGCACAAGTTAGATTTTATAAGACCAATAACCGAATCAGTTCAAATTTCTTACATGTTAAATTGTTCATCTTACCTTTTATTTCATATCAAACTCCAAAATCCCAGCTTGATAGCAAAAGAATTCTTCAACACTTCTTTTTAGATATCAGTAGCTACCCTACTCTTGGTTTGTCATACTTATATATGTCATGAACCTTTTCGTTTACTGGCAATATACTCTGCTTATTACTATCACGTCTTATAGTCCAAGTATCATTAGACTTCTAATTCCGGAATTTTCTAAGAGTCGTAGAACATTAAACTATTGTTCAATCACTTGTGATAGACTATAGCAAGTTGGCCAACTTCATTATATGATATATAACCCACTTTTCATTACGATTCTCTCACTAGGTACTTTGGACTTGATTGGTGCGAAATTTAAATTCATTGGAGCCCTACTGCTTTTAATTTTGAACTGAACTCTGTGATAGCGCTGTAAAACAGTATTCAAAATCCATTGTTTTTCATTTCTGTTCCCGTTTGTAGTCCTTGTGGACTGTATCGGACCAAGTAAGCTGCCTGTTTACCGCTCAGTTTGTCACTCGAATAGAGATCTGGACAAAGTCCTGGACAATATTCCCTTTAAATTTTCAATTATAGACATGGACGTACCTAGGTAGACATCTAACATCGCAAACATCAGTAGTACAGGCCATTTACAGCCTATCAGATCGGCTTCCCAAGCCAGAGTCCATTGTAGTATATGATTGTCAATAAAGTATTTTGGTGAACCAGCTAAGCTACCATCTGAATCTATCGAATAGACTGTGTTTGGAAAGGATCAGCAAATGTGGATTTCCATCCCCGAAGATGCCGCTTTGCGGCTCGGAGGAGAATGCGGCACAGGAAGCCGCACGAAGGATTTGACATCCATGGTGTTTGCCCAGCCAGTCAGTTGAACGCATTCTCAAGCAAGAGGCGGTATCTATCAGGGCTCAGCCACGAACATTGCACTTCAGATATGCATGGGGCCTGCCTCTTGACATATTTGGACTCGATATTTGGACGGCACAGCTTGAGACGCTGAGACATCGGTAGCCGGAATCAAGTACCAGACGCTTGTTGGCATCTTGTAGAATTAGCAATCGACGAGAGGCACAAGATACGTGCATTTAGCCTTGGAGAATCTTGATAGTGTTGCCGTGACCTTGGGCAGTTTGGGTGGCGATATCTTCGACCAAGATACAGGTACGGTACTGTACCTACCAACATCCCCTACCCTGCACCACATTCTGCTAGCGCGCTTAAACACACGACGCGCGCTCCTTTGCTGCCTGGAAGCGATGGGTGATGTGAGAAATCAAACCACATCAAGATCCGACCTTTTCCATATCCGCTGTCGCAACCTACTGCAAACGCCGCATCAACCAAGCCACCATATCCCTCCCGCCATGGACACAAAGACAACAACCCCGGGCGTCCGCTACAAAGCCGACGGCACCAAGATCTTTGTGCCCCTCGAGAACAACCCCGCCGTGTTCAACGACCTCGTCCGCCGACTGGGCCTCTCCCCCTCCCTCAGCTTCTACGACGTCTACTCCATCGACGAGCCCGACCTCCTCGCCACGGTCCCCCGCCCCGTCCACGCCCTGATCTTCATCGCCCCGGCGCCCGTCTACCACCGCGTGCGGGCGCGCGACGGCAGCGACGCCGTCACCTACAACGGCGCCGGCGAGGCGGAGCCGGTCACGTGGTTCCAGCAGACCATCGGGAACGCGTGCGGGCTGTACTCGCTCGTCCACGCCGTCGCCAACGGCAGCGCGAGGGCGCATGTCGAGCCCGGGTCGCTGATCGACGCCCTGCTGACCGAGGCGCTGCCGCTGAGGCGCGTGCCGCGCGCCAAAGTCCTCTACGACTCGGCGGCGCTCGAGCGCGCCCACATGGCCTGCGCCGCCGCCGGCGACTCCGTGGTCCCGGACGCCGCCGAGCCGGTGGGCTACCACTTCATCACGTTCGTCCGGGGGAAGGACGGGCACCTGTGGGAGCTGGAGGGGAGCTGGGATCCCATCGACCGCGGGGCGCTGGACGGGTCGGACGACATGCTGAGCGACACCGCGCTGGAGCTGGGTATCCGCAGGTTCGTGCGGGAGTGTCAGGCCACCGGGGTGAGTCGTACGCCTGAATGCAGCGTTTGTTGCTGGGTGAATCAGCTGACGCGGAGTCTCTTCTCTAGATGATTGAGTTTTCCATTATTGCTCTGGCAACACGTGCCGACGGTGAGGACGCGCAGACTGGTCCCTAGTTACTCGACTTGGAAAATTCTTGTGCTATTAGTGCCGCAGTTTATGGAGAAATAGCAGCAAAAGGCAGTTTGGGACAGCAAAGTACCAAGGCAATATGGCAGGAACGGCCAATTTGAATGAAAGCACTGATCCAACGAGGCACTGGCCGGCAAAGCATGTCACAAGCACATTGCATGCCTGTTAGCGGATGACGATCTCTTTGATCAGGTATGTAGTGGCTGAAGTCGACTCAGAGAGCTGACCATAGGGCGTCTCGATTTGCCTGTTGACGTATTCGAGAGATCCTTGGTAGCAAGCGGTATGCAAAAGCTCTTGGGATTCCAGGAGGACATTGGGGGTATTTTTGCATATTCTTCGTTCGAGTCCTCACCTGAGGCAGTTAGATAGTGGAAAAGGTCGCTATAGCCTAGGTTACAGGCGCACCTTTCGCTACCAGGACCTTGATTCTGGAAACAGCTTCGGACGCGCCATCTCTTGTGGATGACCCGGCAGATTCCAGGAAACTTATGCGGACTTGATGACCATTCGCAAAAAGTCGTCCTCCCCGACCAGAAGACGGTCAGTGGCGTCCTCGTCGAGCAGTTTTCTTGGCGAATCTGTAATATGGGTGAAGGTTTTATGCAGAGGGTTTTGTGGCGACCTTGGCGGCGAGCCGCAGCAAACCCATTTGTTCATGCAGCAAGCTCCGCCGCATCACTTATTCCCTTTGGCCACCATTCTCGAGCCGTGGTATCCGTTCCGAAATCCTGGGATTGCAAAAATAATTCCGCAACCAAAACAGCATTCATCCCTTGCGTCGGAAATAGTCGACTTTGCACAGTTCGTTCCTCTTTTTTTCAGTAGCGTTGCCGCGGCCAAGCCCCGCCTTTTCGATTGTAGCCTCCGCGCCCGATTCGACGCCGACGATCACCGTGTGGGGTTGGAAAGCCGTGCCGGGCCCGTTCCATGTACGACGGCGCCGGGCCGGTGACCACCGCGCTCGCAGCGTGTCGCAAATGCCCAAACTTTACTCTCCTAGCCCTGCCCCGACACCCTTGCCGTGGCCTTTTCGCTCCTCGAGGTCCGCGACCGCCGGGGTAGTTAAGGGCCTCGGGGGGCGATCATCTAACCATATATTTGTACTCAAAAGCAGTTGTCGTTGGAAAATATTAGGCATTGAACTCGGAGAGACAGGCAGCGACTTCGCTGATACTGAAAATCTTTGAATTTGGTAGTGGATTAACAGATTAATGGGATTGATATAAATGGCAACTGCTTGTTTTCCTCAAACACTCCATCGAACCCATGTCTTTCCCATAAAGATTCGCGCGTCCATCAAGACCATCTTGTACCCTCCGCCACTGAAAACGTATATGTTATTGAAACAACTTGCGCCAATTTCCGGTTCCTTCAAATGGCTTGACCTGCGGGTCCGGCTCCTGCTGCGCCGGAGTGGCAGAAGACCCTTCCTCCCCTCGAGCCGGAGATACTCGCTGCCCCGAAGAAGAAGACCCTTTGCCTCCTTCTACCATGGGCCTTTTCGGTCTCCAGGACTGGATCTGTGGCATCGAAAGGGGCTGAGCCGCCGGCGGCCTCTCCCACCCAGCGGCCTTTTGCTGTTCCCGCAGACGCGTCTCTTCCACGCTGACAGCGGGCTGCAGCCGCCAAGGCGGCGGCTCTCCCTTCCAAGACTCGGGCGGTGGCGGGTAAAACGGGATGTTTGGGGGCTCGGCAGCCGACCTCGGCTTCCCCTGCAAGTACCCGAGGTAGTCTCCCGTCATCTGTTGTTTGGAATCCTTCATGCCGCGGTTGTGCGTCCACAGACCGAGAAACCTGGCCTGGTTTGTTTCGGGGAAATACTGGTAAAATATCCTGTCATTATATAGACCCGGTTTGACACGGAGAGCCGACGGTATTCGAAACCATCTGTCGACCGGCGTTATAGGGTGGTGGAACAGATGAGTATATTCCTGGGGATACTTTGCCCATTCCGGGTCGAAGCCCGTAGGGACGGCGCCGTTGATTATTGGAAAGGGCTTGGGGTACCGGTCATATTTTCCGTAAGTGTCGTCTTCCCTGGGGGGCTTATCGATCCGATGCTGAATAGCGTTGTGTAGTTCGCTAATGATGTGTCCATGTCTATAACGCGCTGCGTGCGTGGATAGGTACGCCGTATTAACATTCTGGTCCCCCCCTCTGACACGAAGACAATATTCAAGGTCAATACAAACTGCACCGATCACGGCAGACTTACTTGGTGAATCATTCTCTTCCCGCCCTGGAACCTCCCATACTTCGGTTGGCGCGTTGAGTATGGTGAGAGTAATCGGCCCCCCTTTGGGAGGGCCGGCGGCTTCCCAATCTGTCAACGGCTCTTCCGCCCAAGGTACACTTGTGGCCGCGTCTTCTTCGCCGGTAGCAGGAGCGGGCGTGGCCGCCGAACCAGCGAACCAGACGGCTCCTAAAACCTGGAGGATTTCAGTTGTCTTCATCTTCGCAGAGAAGGACCGAGGCGCGAAAGCGAGGGGACTGGGCTGGTAATCGACACTGGGTATAGTGCCTCCCTTATGATGGAAGGGTATGGAGTTGTCGAGGAAATGACGGGTTGAGATGATGTTATTTATGCTCCAGCAACTGTTTCTGGGGCGAAATACATGGATAAGACTAGTCCACGAGGGTTGAATCTGCCGTGAAATTAGATATAAAATACGCTTTCTCAAAGTATTAGGAATACTATTAGTCCAAGTTACAGGTGGGCTAATGATCAATTTTATTTTAGATTCGAACTTCCTGAGTCTGTTCCGTTTTGCTTACTCAAAGTGGTCTATAGATCGCATCATCTCGCTTATAAAGCAGCGACATAATGAACTTGCGACAATGTTTATTGTGATCATTTGTTAACATGCTCGGCCGATCAGCACTGTCTAATCATGTTTAGTAAACAAATATTCACGTTGGCAAGGAGACAAGTTGGCATGTTTTTATTATGCTTGTGAAGCTTTATTTCAACAATCTTGAAGATTTAATTGAAGTATAACTGTCAATAGCATTGGAATGCACCGTGACCAAGTTAGCCCGGTAACTAAAGCGACAACCCTTTATTTAACGTAATTATCTCCATAAACACGGGCAAACATCTTGCCGGAAACTCCTACTTTTGTTCCGCAACGGGGTTACGTACGTGTAATAATAACCCTGCTAACCCAAGTCTGATGAATGCATGCTGAAAAGATCCATAGAAATGAGTATTCCGAGGTTCACAAGTCGGTTTTTTCAAACTCGAAAGTAGTTCGACGGTCCTATCGACCTCTTCAGGCGGGACTCTAGGATTGGCAGCATTTGAGGCAGAATCCTTTAGTCCTCTTGACTCACAAGCTTCAGTCAATTATCTTTGATAGAACCGCAAATCTCTTCCAGACAAGTGTATGCCCCAAAAGCTGCCAAGGTTGAGTATGTAGGTGGTTCGATTTAACTGGTGCCGATAACAGGAGTCCAATCACAAGATGCAGGCTTTGATCCTGTTACAAACTGCAAGCCTGGGTTTGTTCAAGCACTGGTTTTCAGAGCCATAGGAGACAGCCTCAAGTCATTACACCCAGAGACACCGAGAAAAAGCCGCCAAACTCGAAAGAATTCAGCCAGCCGGCGATGTGCAAATGCTACAGGAGAAGTACAGCCACCAAGGACTAGGGTCTTGTTTAGAGCCCAGTAACAATCTTTTACCCGAGATACCATCAATGACAGATGGATTACCGTTCGATGGTCTCTGAGGAGCTGGAAGCGATAAAAAATAGCTCAGCAGAGCTGCCAAACCCAACGAGCTGTGTAGTCTACCTGGACACGGTCGTGAACCGGCGAGTCGACCACTTTGCGCTTGAGCCATACAGCCCCTGACACTTTTGTCAAAGCGGGTGGAACTAGCGCATGTATTTATAGATATAAAACCCCGGTTTTCACACGTCAAATCACTCCAAAGTTAACTGCAAGCCAGCAGTCACCGGAGCCACAGGAGATCAGTCAGCAACAACTATCGAACGCGGCGAATAGCAGCCCCTTGCTATTGGTTAACCTCTCAGCTTTAATGAAGCGGAGAAGTCAATGTGTAAAAGGTGGGAATAGTATCAGACAAAAAGTAGATGTGAGCTGGCTGGGCACCGCCTTGCTCATTCGATGAGGAACTTGCCGCCCTCCCAATCGACAAACTCGCCGGCGGTGAGATGTGATCCCCCTGAGTGTTTTAAGTATTCAAGTATTTCTCCACGGGTTCTTGCAGTCATCAAGGTGTGTTAAGTTGTCACGGAACACAGGACACGCAACTTTTGTTTAGTCTGGCCGCACCGGACTACACTCTTGTCACGTGATAATGTACCAAGTAGCATGGTATTAGAGGTAAAGGTAGGCTCTCCTGTACCCTGCGGCGCGGTACGAATTTGCAGCTAGAATGCTCTCCTCCCAGGTACCACTAGAGTCTAAGCAAGGTAAGCTTAAAGTGGCAACAGATACGGGTGCCAACAGGGGGACAAACAGGGGGACTGTAACTGCAACCATAGCAAAGAGCTCGGATTTTGGGCCCGCCTGCACTGACGGGACGGGACGGGATTGTGGGCGGGAGCAGTTGACCAATAACCGAGAGACATTTACTCATCCAGCCCCCGGCACATCTCCATGTCCAACCATGTCCAAAACAGGATCAAGGAATGTGGGAGCGAGTGCAGTGCCGGATTAGGGAGGTGCTTGGTCGTTCTTTTAGCATTCTGGGTCCTGATTTGACGTTGAGCCGCATTTGTCCCAGTCTAGCTTTGTCCTGGAACCGATAACACCTACACATCCTCGCATAAACAGGACAAGGCCGTGGTGGGCAGCAAAAGGCTCTTGGCAATGGGATATCTTGGCAGGAGAAGACAGAACTGCGAATGTCTGGTAGCGACCGACGAGGTGGTGGCGATGTGACGCCGAGGACGACGATGGGGAAGTGTATAAAGAGAGACGGGTGCAGGCGTAGAAAAGAAGATGAGTTGCAACATTTACCATCCTCACAGGCAGACTGGCCTTTTTCCAATATCTCCCAGCATAGCCACTCGCTCCTTTTATACAATATACGTCCATAGAAGTCCCCTGTCAGAACAATGCACTTTAGCACCCTTTTTGCCGGCGCGCTCGCCGCTGCGTCGCTTGCCGTCGCTCACCCGGGTCATGACCACGCCGCCGAACAGGCCGAGCGTCGCGAGGTTATGAAGCACACCCGC
The DNA here is from genome assembly GCA_031306065.1 of Pseudopyricularia cyperi. Lineage (NCBI taxonomy): Eukaryota > Fungi > Ascomycota > Sordariomycetes > Magnaporthales > Pyriculariaceae > Pseudopyricularia > Pseudopyricularia cyperi. The sequence goes on along the minus strand of JASAOQ010000282.1, from coordinate 3,035 downwards.
CGCGACCTTGGCCACTGCGCCGAAAAGCTCAAGGCTCGTGGCCACGATGCCCGCAACATCAAACGTAGGACCGAGATGGCTACGCGCCTGTCCAAGAGGGGTGTTCTGAAGGGTATGACCCATCTATCCCTTTGCACAACACGCGAGTGTATGAGAAAGTGCAAGAAACTAACATGGTAGCAAATAGGACGTGACCTGGAGACTGTCCTCAACACTGACCACCACTCGTCCGAGAACTTCACTCCCGACACACCCGAGTCCGTCATCTTTGCCGGGAACAACTCATGCGTTCTCAACCCCGAGGTCACCGAAGGCCCCTACTGTAAGTCTAGCACTTCATGTCTGAGTCGTCGTGTTATTGTTCACTAACCTTCCCTTGAAGATGTTGCCGGAGAGTTCATCCGCACCGACATCAAGGACGGCCAGGCTGGCGTGCCTCTGACACTAGATGTCCAGATTGTCGATGTCACCACCTGCGACCCCATCCCAGGTGCATTCCTCGAGATCTGGCGTAAGTAGCATCTCTGATAGTCTGGATATCACGGGACATCCAAGCAGACGCTAAAAAAAACCCCCACTTTCATAGACTGCAACTCGACTGGCGTCTACTCGGGCGTGTCAGCCCGTGGCAACGGCAACTCCGAGACCGACAAGTCCAACCTCAACGCGACCTACAACCGCGGTGTCCAGCTCACCAGCGTCGACGGTGCCGCCTCGTTCGACACCACCTTCCCGGGCCACTACACCGGACGCACGACCCATATCCACGTCATGGTGCACTTCAACGCCACGGCCCAGGCCAACGGGACCCTCATGTCCACCACCGCCAGCCACGTTGGCCAAATGTATTTTGACCAAAAGCTCATCCACGAGGTCGAGGCCACCGGGGTTTACGCCACCAACACCCAGGTTTTGACCCTCAACGCCGAGGACATGATCCTGGCCGAGGAGGCCGCCTCCAGCGACCCCGTTATGGAATACGTGTACCTGGGCGATTCGGTCGAGGACGGTCTTTTCTCTTGGCTCAGCGTTGGCATCGACACCACCCTGGTCCGCAACATCTCCGCCGCGACGTTCCTGTACGAGACGGGTGGCCAGCCCAACCCCGACGCCAACGGCGGCGGCCCTCCAGGCGGCGGCGGCCCCCCTCCCGGCGCCCCGGGTGCTCCCGTGGCCTCTTCGGCTGCCGCTCGCTAAGTAACACGTGGTGAACGGCTTGGCTACTCTCGCAGGCGGACGACTACCTTTGCATATATCGTTGTGATTTGACAACTTACAGCTGTCTACTGTAGGGAATGGAGAATTATGGAAAAAAGGTCGTTTGGAGGATCAAGAACATGAATAAACTGTCGCTCGTTTTTGTTAATGTACAGGCACCTTGAGGAACCAGTCGCTTACCCGCATGCCAGGAATCTTGTGTTGAACTTCACGAGGATTTAGAGGCCATCGGGAAAATAACTGTAATGAGTGCGTATTCTGGCCAAGCTACCTCGGTTGTATCGTGGATGCGCCAACGCTACGAGACTGTCGATTCGTAGTGGTGATACGCAAACGCGTCCGCTCGCTCGGATCTGGTGATTGCACATACATGTAGTTCAGAGCGCATGGCTCTACTGTTTAAAATGAGGCAATTGGGGATATACAGTCATTGATTGGCTTTTCTAGTAGCCGCGACGCCGGGAACAAGTGCCAACTAGTCTTCTGTTTCAATACGAGGAGCCATGGGGTTTTCTTTGTGTAGAGGCAATATTTCGTAGCCCTGCTTTCGGAGATCGGGTGTCCTGTCAAGATTAGCTTCGTAGATTTTAAAAGAGACAGAGCTGGACAAAAGGGACCTGGAGATGAGTAGCAACTTACAGCTCTTGAGCGTCAGCCAAGCCTTTGTTATTATCTCTGGAAGCGGCATGGTTCTCTGTTCACATTTCACGACCCCTTTGAGCCTGGCCTTTGTCATTGTCTGTGAAACCTACAGGCCAAGGTGCGTTAGGATCTCGAGTCGCAGGAGTGGTCTGCTTCTCTCTGGGCAGGTCGCAGTCATCGTCGTCCGTTCTTTTGCACAGACTGCCTTTTGGGCGACCAGAGTTGACCCATTCTGCAGCTGGCTGGCGAGGAGGGCCAGTCTCAGGAACCAGTCTCAGGAGTTGGGAACTTTGCTTGGGCGCTTTTCGCAGACTTTTCAGCTGCCGGAATCCGACCTCGACTCTGAACAAACTGCTTTTTTTTGTGTGATTTTCCTCGATGCCACGACCTGTTTCTGCTTGATGGTAGGTCTGTCCTGCTTCTTTCGGGGTTTCTGCGCGGCTGTGACAACTCGTCCTTCAAGTGTAGCGTCGGCTGTTCCCAAATGGTTATTCAGGTCACTGGGAATAGCTGGGTCTAGAGGCCTTTGACCTTCAGGGCTAAGGCCAGTGTTTCTGGGGATTGCATATTTATCAACGTAGCAGAGAGGATTGTTGTAAAGTCAATCTGAATAAGAGCAACGGATGATATGGTTTTTGCTTGTCAATGATGAAGGTGAGGTGATTTGGCCCACACAGAGACTTGAAATCAACACTTACATATTATCCCACTGGCTATGTACAATCGAAAGCCTTCAAGTCAATAAACTCTTGAGAAGTTATGTTCGAGAATAACGGCCTTCTTACTCCAGCAAAGTGCGCCATACTAAGCCTTGAACATATGCACCCTCGATGCCATTCGTGGATCATCTATGGCTTTGCTTACTAGCCCACCCACAACGAAGCTCGCCGCTGGACATGTCGGGCTGCACACTGAATGCGCAACATTGCCAGTCGGCTATATGCAAGATTCGCCCGCAACCGGCTTTCTTTGGAGGGGGCGCGGGTTCATCTTGCAGCCCTACCAAAAATAAAGACGAACCAAAGTTTAACTGCTTACGTCTGCAGCTCGGAAGCAGAGTCAGTCATCAGATTGCTTGGCGGAGCCAGATGTTACGACCAGACCAAGAGGGTATGGTCGGAACCAGCCACGACAGGCGGGGCAGGCCCCTCAAATACCCGACAACGCGTCAGACC
>JASAOQ010000281.1:0-16075 GCA_031306065.1 Pseudopyricularia cyperi | reverse complement strand
CCCTCGGCTCATCTCATACCAAGTGTTTCCTATCATATATTTAATACCTGACTTCCGTCATAGCAAAATGTGACTGGATCGCAAGTCTTGCGGCATCTTCCCAGCAGCAACTCCATGGCCCAATAGTATATGGGGAACAGCAATCAGTTCACTATTCCGAGTTCAAAATCGACTGCCATGTCCGCCCAACAAGACCAAATACACCCGGTCCAGCCACAGCCCGCATACCAGGGCATGGCCGAGCAGATGCAGCAGCAGCAGCAGCAGCAACAACATCAACATGGCGCGGCCGCGCAGCATCACCAGCACCAAGTCGGCCCAACGCCGCTGCAGGCCCTGGGCCCTGTGCCCGCCGTCGTGGACTGCCCGTTCTGCCACCAGCGGGTGATGACGCGCACCAACGAGGAGCACTCTTCCATGACATAGTACGTTTGGTTATTGTTGTTGTTGTTGTTGCTGTCCGATCGGTCTGTTTCCAGACATCTATTTGGACAATGAGACGCGGCACAGTGTTCACTCCTGCGGAAACTAACAATAAAGAACAACGCCACCCCGAAAAACAGTCTCCTCGGCGTCCTCATCGGCTGCATCTGCATCTGCGCTGCCTGCGTTCCATGCCTCGCCGGCATGTGCCAGGATATCACGCATTTTTGCACCAACTGCAATCAGCGCGTCGCCCACATACCCTATAGCGGCGGCGTACAGGTTATCCAGCCCCAGCCGCACCAGGGCGCCAATGGCCTGTACAACATGGGGCCCCAGGCCGTCTACGGCTACGAAAATTTCAAGGAGCAGCAGCATCCATCTCAGAACCAGACCCAGCAGCCACAAGAGCAGCCACACCCGGCGGCTCAGTTTGATGCGCAGCCGCCTCAGTACGCAAAGTGATTAATGATTAATACACTGAAATGGCGGTGTCACCATTTGTCTCCCTGGCTCTTTCCATTCCTTTCATGCTGCTTTGCACGTTTCACACACCAAAACGATGCCCTATGCTATTAATCACTATCCGTCTCTTTTGGTTCAGGATATTTGACCATTTGATGGCACCTCCTTCGCATTTCCTGAGCACAGCCTGGAGATGGCGTTGTCGTTTTTTTTTGTATATACCTATTTCGGCGGTTCAATGAAGTCGCCTTGACAACTCGACGATATATCAATGACTCGAATAGGAAATGCCCGTAGAGATCGCCCCACATTAGGTATCCTATTTTCTGCGATGGCCCTTCAAGGCGCTTGTGCCTTCTACCAGATAAATACAGTTCCATCGGAAGGTGAATTCAGGCATATATGGAGTGCTGCTACTAGAGGAAATGGACTAGTTAAAACAAAGGGTTAAGTCAAAAAATGGCCCGCAAGAAACGTTATGGCTGGACGATTCTAGACGGTCGAGAGACACAAATAACAAAAAGTTCATGCAAGCTCGAGAGAGGCTCTTATTCTTATGATGGCAAGGTAATCCCGCACTAAGGAGACGGCATTGTTCCACCTAATCACCCAAACCAACCAAAGCAGCCAAAACAAAGTAAACCAAGCCGCTCAAACGCTGCCCGCCCGCGTTTTTAGAACGCCGGCCGGGCGCCCCCCTCCCGCCACTTCTTATGCGTCGCCGTCCTGTCAGCCGGACTGTCGGCAACCGCACTCGAGTCATGCCCATCATTGTCCGCGCCCAGGCTAGCACCCCACGACACGCGCCCGCCAAGCGCGCGACGACGCGAGCTGCCGCCAACGCTGACTCCGCCAATGGCACCACCGCCGGCCGTGGGCCCGATCCACTCCCACGCGCGACCGACCTCGCCGTCGCGGCCCTCGCGCTGGCCCTGCCTGACGTTGCTGTTCTGCTCGACGACGGCGCGCACGCGAGGCCAGATGCGCTCGCGCTCGGCCAGCGAGTGCTTGTCGCGTAGCACGTCGTCACGGAGGTTCGGCAAAAACAGAAACGGGTCGTCCTCGCCCGTGTCGTATGCAAGCTCCTTTTGCGCTGCCAGGCGCTCCAGCACCATGTCCACAAGACGAGGCACCTGTGCCTTAGTCGCCACGTGACGCCGGTACTTGAAACGGGCCCACAGGCCAAACAGCGCCAGGAATACTACAGCGACAAGATGGATTCGATATCGTTCCAGTCCGAGTCGGACGGTGCGTCGGAGCGAGCAGGTGAGTGGAAGGCGAGCGAGAGAGCTGGACGAAAGGCGGGTGATCGGAACGCCTCCGGGACTTCTGGCAAGATTGGGCCAGCGACGGGGCTGGTTAGTGATTCTGTGTCAGAAGCAAAGTGGTTTTTTGTGGTCCATAAGATCGTTGTCAGAGAAAATATGGTTCAGACTCACAAGACGGGTTCTTCGACGGCCTCGACCTCATCCCGGTCCATGATATCACCAAGGGCGGCAGCCCACAGGTCGTCAAATTCTTGCTTTCCCATCTTCTTGCTCCTTTTCTCGCCGAGGACGTTCTTCAGAACCTCCTCCTCTATCGAGGGGGTAGCAGGCTTCTGTTCCTCAGTACTGGCTGGCTCGCCACACTCGTATTGCGCACGGCGCTCCCGGAGCTCCTCGACAGCCTTGTCTGCGACGGCCTTGACACGGCGGACCTTTTCTCCATCTGGCTTGCAGGTTGGCGGCAGAGGAACCAGGCCACCAAATGAGAGTGGATGGGGAACAAGCAGATAGTCGTCTTCGCAGCGGACCGAGAAATCCTCGTAGCAGTAGGCATGGGCGGGACAGGCCTCACACTGCGGCTCCACAAGCACCTCAGCCCATTCCGGCAACTGCGATTGCACCTCTGGTGGCAAGATGGCTGTAGCCGGGTGCCCGAGCCCGCAGTACCCAACCTTGACCTTTTCCTGCCGGTACCAACCTCCGTACACGCCCAGCAGCATGAAGACTACGACCCAGAAAGGCGCCCAGCTACGGCTCTTGGGCAGCGGTTCAGGCTGCCTCCTGGAGACGGCGCCCTCATACGCCTCCTCCTCCTCCAGTGCGAGTTGTTCATCCGGAGTGAACTCTTCCCCGGCCTCGACCGTCACCACATTGTCTGGTGTCTTGGGCGGCCTCAGTGCGCTCACCGGGATCTCGTACGTCTTCGAAATCTTGCGCGTCGAAAGCTCGCCGACAAAACCCCCATCAGTGCGCCGTCTGCCCGTCGAAGGCTCATCAACAACAGGCCCGTCAGTGCGGCGCCTAGCTGCCGACTTGGTTCTCGACACCGACATATCCGGCCCGTCGGTGGTTCGGCGCCTGTTGCTAGGCGTCTTGACGGCCGTGGGTGGGGAGCCGCTCTGGAAAGGGTTGTCGTTGGTGAAAGGGGTGTCTGGGAGGACCGTGGGCTCCTCATCTTCCTCGGACAGCATACCATAGTCGCTGCGCCTAGGAGATGCAAACACGTTTTCCCTCCTCTCAAAAGGGGCTTCGAGCTTCACGGCCGGTGTGACGCTGCGCCTTGCAGCCGATCGAGCAACGCGCCTCGTATCCGCGTCCGTCTCGGTGTCTGAGGGTGCCTGGCGGCTGACGGATCGCACGGAGCGTTTGCGGGGGCTCAGCGGGGGCTCGACGGACTGCATCAGGCGCTCGGGATCCTCCGACTCGCGCTTGACGCGTGTCAGCTTCCTCGGCGATTTGGACCTTGTGCTGCGCACGCGCGGCGGCTCGTCTCGGACGTCGTCCACGTCGTCCATCGAAGCAGAGTGCATCATCTGAGCGTCGGTTATGCCCATGCTCGAGCGCTTCGCCCGCTCGCGCTTGGCCAGGATCTTGTGGGCCTGCGGGGCGACGTGGTCGTTGAAGAGGTCGATCAGATCGCCCTTCTTTGCGTTGGACGGGAACGGGATATTGTAGGTGACCATGATGGATCGCAGCCTGGGGATGGTCAGAACGCGCGGGTCGAACCCCGGCTGAAGGTAGTCGCTCTCTGGGTCCGACATGATGGTATGGTGTCTGTATCTCGGCTGTAATGTCGAGTTCTTCAAGTCCGGTCGTGCAGTTGAGGAGTAGCCCCTTGAAGGACCCCTCTGGTCAGGCAAAGGCTAGCGTCCGTCGGAGCACAGGTTTTCCCAGCCGCGCAGTGAGGTCCGAGGGATGTATGGGTAGTAGCACATGCGCATGGAAAGAGTAAACCAGGCTAATTAATAATAAACCTCAGAGGAGGCCACGTTTGAATATTGGATGTCAACCGAATTTCTGCCAGGCTTCATCCAGCAAACCTTGGACAGACCAAAAGTGCAGGCAAACGAGTAGGTGCCGTGGCAACAAACATTCATTCTTACCACATTACGTACTCGTACTTCTTGTACTTTGACCACCAGTGGAGTCTTATCGAACCAATCCTGAACCGCAAAGATGAAGCTTGGACCACCCATCAGAAAGCGCGTCAGGTGCGGATGGATGAGCACGTGTCAGGAAAGCTAGACTAGACTAGCATCTTCTTATGGGGGAGTGAAGTGGAGGTTACCCTAACCCTGTTCGGGCCCGTTGCATACATACCTACCGATTCTTAATCACATAATTAACCAACAACTCCATCCTATCCTACCTGCCTAAGGTCGGTTGGCTGGATACACGCTCAAGTGAAGCAAGCGGGTGTCACACCTCGACATCGTATTCATCAACCGTTGCGTCGCCCGAAACTACCGCCTTTGGCGCATGCTTGCTTCTTTCCGCCAGGGACCACACACGGGATAGGCGGATATCTGCTGCCAGACCTGGGGTACCTTTTCTCATCTCATCCGGACTTCACGGATGACAGAGCAAGTGGAGGTGCACAGAACAATGAAAATGGAAAGACAATGGACCCGGGTTGGCTTCCGAGGTGCAACTTCACCTTTCCTTCCATGGAAAGTGTATTTTGAAGGAATAAGGCGTGCTTCTTTCGCTGGGTGGTTGACTCACCCAACCGCGCCTCGACTTCTTTTATCTGAGAAGAAGTGTCCCGATCGATGTATTCCATGCTTCACCTACTCTTCTCACTAAACCAGACTCTATCCAAGACAAAAAAATTTGACCATCACAACCAATTACTGCGGCATCAACCACTTTTGCAGATCGTTCGATTAGCTCACATCATATAGCATCCATCCATCGCCTCACTACTAATACCCAACTTCACTCTGTTACTATATCAAGCCGCCAATACAAACAGCCAGCTATCTCGACTTGATGCAGAAACACCCCCTCTCGTCCCGACCCAACATTGTAGACATGTCGGACGAGCAGCTGGGTCCCAAGGTTCGCCTCTGGGGCATCGCCGACCACATCGCCTTCTCCCAGCATCCGGAGCAGCAGGTGCCCCCGCTGGTCACCAACATCGTGGCCGAGGCCGCCCGCTTCGTCGACACGGCGGCACCCAGGGACCCGGCCGTCAAGGCCCTGTTCAATCCCAAGTCCCGCGGGACGTCGCCCTCGAGCACCGCTACCGTCAACGTCTCGACACGCGTCGTGCCCAAGGCCGCCCTGGACCGCGTCCTTGCCGAGCATCCGACTGTGGACCGCCGTGGCGTCAAGTCAGAGATGTGGTTCTGCCGCCGCTCGGTGCACGTCGACGCGGCCGCCCGCGGCACCGCCTCTTGGAGCGAATTCCGCGATCGGCTGCTCGGGGACCGCCGCACGGATACCGACCGCGCCTCGGACCCCAACGTGGTGGCCCAACAGACGGTCCAGGAGCACCTGGTGGTCCGCGAGATGGAGCCCGTGCTCGCCGGCGACGTGCGCTACGGCAACTTCGCGTGTTATACTGAGGCCATGCGCCGCAAGGTGGCGCCTTGCCTGCTGCAGGACCGCGTGTTCTTCACCCTGACGATCACGTGCAGCGTTGTCGATGAGGGCGTCGACGAGTTCCTGGTCGTCCGCGTCCCCATGGCCGACCACCCGGACCCGCTAGACCCAAAGGACATCTACCGCAATGCCACGGTGGGCGCCTACGTCAGCGTCGAACGCCTCCGGATCCTGCCGGCTGGCCACGACGATGCCGGACAGGTCGAGTGGATCGTGGCGGTGGCCTCGGACGCCAAGGGAGTAATCCCTCGCTTTGCCCAGAACCAAGCCGTGCCCACCCAAATCGTCAAAGATGTGCCCAACTTCTTAAACTGGATCAACACCCTGAGGGCCATCGAGGAAGCCTTGGAGCCCCTGATGGAAGAGGTCCCACAGTCGGAAGTGTGATTGATCCGATGATAACAGGCTGGAGACTTGGCTTATTTATGACTTGTCTAATTTGATAACATCGAAGTTGGGCGTTTACACGGTTCGGAAAACGTGACATGCTGCACCGATGGAATATATTGTTGGGCGCAGTGGATTATAATGAATGATTGTGTGGCGGGAAAGAAAAGAGTTGGGGAATGGACAAAAGGGGCTTTTGCGCTTTGGAATACAGGATAAATCCCCATCTCTAGTCTAGTCTAGTGATAAGCTAGTAATAACAGGGGCAAATGCTACCACCAATATGCTGTTGTGACGCCGTCGTGCTTCCAACAGGTAAACAAGCAGCACCGGGTTGAACACAAGTTTCTATGCGGCAAATATGGTGGTCGGCACAAATGAAAGTCTGTCATGTAGTATAAAAACATGCTACCGCCCTTTTAGGCATTGTGGTATCAAAAGAAAATGCAACCCATTTCAATGTATCGATGCCCCGAATAAAACGCCGTATCCCAACGCCAATGCTCAACCGTTATACCGGATAACAGTTATGTTTTCTTTTCCCAATAGTCCAGAATATGGATCACCTTTTCACCAAGTCCCCCCACCCCAGCCATAGTCACCGTCAATGTTGACCCACATGCCACTCTCAAACGCCCTCTCCCAGCCCATCATGACACCCAGCAACCGGCAGCCCATTGCGCTGACGGTGCAAATCACAAAGTCGCCGGCCCCGGCCAGCACGGCCAGGTCCATGACGTAGGCGCGGCCCATGTAGCTCCTAAGCCGGGCCGTGCTCTCCGACGGACCCGAACCGGCTCCGGCCGCGGTGGCCATGACGGTCTGCTGGTGCGACGAGTGTGCTGCGCTCTCGCTCGACAGGCCCAGGTTCCAGAACATGGCGGCGAAGAAGCCGCCCTCCCAGCCAAAAGTGTCGTCGACGAACTTGTGCATGACCCTCCTGTCATTGCTGCCCGGGTTGGCCCGCTGTATCGCCGCCTTGCTAGCCAGCCTGATCAGCTCCTGCGCCCTGGCCGCGTCGGGGAACTCGCCGCTCTCGTACACGGTAGGGTCGTCCGACGCCAGGATCGTCACTGAGTGCTTCTCCTGTCCTTCTACCAGGCGCCGCGCCGTCTCGGCGTAGACCGTAAGGGGCAGATACGAGTCGCGGTACTGGTACTCGAGCGGATGTCTATCGCCGCGCCTGACATGCAAGCCGACAACGATGCCGTCGCGCTGACCAGGAGGGGCGCGCGTCTGCCCGCGCAGCTCGGCAGTGCGCTTGGTCACGTACTCGGCGTCCTGTACATTGAGGCGGAAGAGGGCGTCGTGACCGGCCTTGGCGAGATCGAAGCGCTCCCGCTGCCGGTCCGATGACATCTCCTCGTCGGCCGGGCTCGTGTAGTCCTCGCCCAGCGACGCCGAGATGTATGCCTCAGCCGTGGCAAAGTTAACCATTAAATGCCGCGCCTTGAAGGGACACGGCAGGATCTCGTGCCGCCTGGGGGCGAGACACCCTGCATCTGGGGGCTTGTCGAAGATGTCGGCGTACTTTCCGTATGCCCACCGCGTGTCGTCGACGAAGAAGGCCCGGCCCTGGCGCTGCGCCAGGCCGTACGCGGTCCACATCATCATCAAGGACTTTCCGATGCCCGCGTCGGTGGACTCGAGTACGTAGGTCAGACTAGACGTGCACACGGGCACGTCGCCCTTTTGGTAGCCGACGGCGGCACCCGGGAGCAAACCGGCCGCCTCGGCATCGTGGACGTCGACAAAGTACGAGTCTCCTGACGCGAGCCGGGGATTGTTGTGCGACGAGGGCGCAACCATGGCCCCGTTGCGCATGCCCTCGACGCGCACCGACACCCCTCGGCACATGGAGACCATGTCGGCGTACCCCTGAATCGTGAGTGGGAACTCGTCCTCGGGCGGAATGAAGACGGTCCACTTTGGGTTCCCCCGCTTGTCGTTGAACACGATCGGGGTGGCAAAGTCGGGCAGCGCGGTTTGGCCGACGAGATCCAGGTGATCCGCCTCCGTGTCCAGCCAGGGCAAGGCGATCCGAGAGCTGCGCATGGCGGTGACGGCGAGGTAGCCAATACCAGCGGCCGCCACGACGCACAGAAGCGTCTTGAGTACGCGGGTGGGCCTGGGCGGGTTGGACGTCTTTCGCGGCCGCGGAGGGACGAGGGTCGGCAGCCTCGGTGACGGTGGCGGTGAGGCGGCGAAGACGAGGTGGTTGAAACTGAACCGTGACGAGGAGGACGAGAGAGGCCCCTTGTCGCCCTGGTATGAGCCCGCCCTCCTCAAGTTCAACTTGGGCGGCACGACCATCATTTTGGAGTGCGTCGCACCCTTGAGGTCTAGCGTTGGAGGCATGACTGGGGGCTTTGTCGGGAGTGAGCCGTTGTCTGTACGTTGAATCTGTCCCCCGAGTCGGCGTGTGTACAGTAGGTCTCGGGCGACCATGTACTTGCCAGCAGCTGAAGGGGTTGGTTGCTATGCCCGTGTAGCGTTGGAGAAACACGTTGCGGGTTTGACGAGGTGTCAGCGGCGACCACGGGAGGATAAAAATGAAGAGGTCCAATCGCGAAACGGCAGCCAGTCCCAGGGTTGTATGCGGTCTGTTGTATGTGGTCAGGAGGGAGACTGTAACCGACGCTGTGCCGGTCCGCGCATCCCAATCTCAAGCAACAGGAATCCCGAAACAAAGCAAACAGCCGGTAGTGGGATAAGCTCGAATCGGGGCGGGGAGCAAAGAAAAGAGTTCCGCCCACACGTCATGCCAAGGAAGGACAGTCAAGGGTCTGTATAATGATAGTGCAGATCCAAAAGTCACACGCAGAGGAGGAACGGAGAGGATGAGGATAAGAATGATGATGAGCAGGACGAGAAGGATAAACAAGGTTGATAGTTATGTGTCCTTGTTGTTGACCTTGTAACAAAGAGGTAGACGAGAATGAAAATAAAAAATATAAAAAAAAGAAGAAGAAGAAGAAAAGCAAACACAATCAAAGCCCTAATCCTTGGGACGAATCTGCAGACGTACGTCGGGACTGGATTGTAATAGTAGTTGGCACAAAACAGCCCTGGCGCATAATTTGACAAGTTGACTAAAAGGGGATAAACAAAAAGGGATCAAAGATTGCGGGGAAGCCCTTGAAAGATGCGACGAAAGGATGGATGGATGGTCTTGGTTTAGGGGTCCGCCGGGCTGCCGCGAGTATGGACTTGGGATGACGGGCGGCGGACCAGGAGGGATGGGATCGATGGATGCTATGCTAAAAGAACCGAGCGAGAAAAGCCACCGACGACCGGTCAGACAGTCAAGTTAAGCCCCCCTCTCAAGCGAACGGACATTTACATAGTAATGATAATTACTACCAATCTAAAAAGGATATTCGTAGCACCGAAAACGGACACAAAGCGTTTCCGTAGCACGGAGTGGGAGAGAGAGAGAGAGAGAGATAGAGAGGGGAAAACAGGGTCAATCAATCAGCGAGCATCTTGATTCCCTTGAGTGAGACACGCAAGCACATTGTACTATGTACTACGACTCCTCTCTCGCACCACGACACATGCTCGTGGCGATCTCTGCAGAGAAGCGGGGGAAAGAGCGGCATGTTTGCCTACTCGGCACGCAGATCACCATCAACACATCTTACTTACTCATCAAGCAATCAATATTCGGTATTAGATGGTACGTACCTTGTTACTTACGTACGCCCATTGATCCCCTGCCGATTCTGAAACGCCGTCCTCAAAGGGAGAAAAAAGAAAAAGGGACGGACGATTCGATCGGCTAGGCCTAAAGCAGGAACAATGGCGGTGGGCCCGGAGTAGAGCGCACTTGTGCCGGTTGATATCCCAGTTGGTGGTGCAGGTAATTATTATTAATTACTTACTGGGCGGCACCTGCCACTGTCACTCAGGCCACTGCCACTGCCACTGTTTTGTTTTGCTTTTGCGCACACCTGCACCTGCCCGGTTGAGGAAATGTCATTTGTCCATCTGCACTCTCCTGTGTCATGTTTTGCCCGCCTCGTCAACAATGCAGGCTGTTATTTAATTATAGAGGAGCCCAAAGGCGTTACAGATGCATTGACCATCACATTCTACCGCTTTTGTCGTAATAATTCTGGATTGCTTCGAACCACACACGGACGATCCTCGCTAATTGAACATGCTATTATCAATTCATTCCACATATCAAAAATCTATCCGTCTCGCCTGTGACGGCTTGACCAAAGCACGACATTTTCTATTACAAACCTGCATCTCAAGGCATAGTTACAACATGGACACCTAGCTAGCTCTGGAGGTAGATATTTAACCCTGTATTCCGCTCTGTTTTCATCGTCTCTACCGCACCCATATTTAAGCGTCGATATAAGTAAGTATATAATACAGCCAGGCGTGTTTGGAAGAAAAGACAACGCGCTCAAGCAGATTAGCGTAGGCTGGGAAAGAAGAGAAAAACACACGCACACATCCACAAAGAGACACCCAACGATAAGGGACTTGGAGAAAACCAAGAAGAGAAAATGGAACAATCCTAGGTTGGGTATATGAGCAACACCAGCCAGAGAACGACAGCAGCAACAAACACTAAGAAAAAAACGAATAGCCGCCGACACGCAAAGCCGAGAAAACCCACATTAATGATCCTGGCCCCTGAAAAAGAAAGAGAAGGAAAAAGGGGAAAAAAAAAGACAAACGCAAAGTCAAGCTCCATCAGTCGTCCCAGTCGAATAAAAAGCCATACCTCCCCTTTTGTTCATTTCTGAATAAGGCCCGTAAACATTTGCGTGTGCCGAGACAAGAAAATCCCAAATACCCCATGAGAGATATAATCTGATGAATAAGACAAGACAGCCCCGTACTGTGGGGAGAGACACACAGACAGAAATAAAAAGAGTGTCGAGCGAGTGTTGAGCAGGGGAAATACGGCACATGCTTGCTTAGACCTGCAGGGCCAACACCGGCTTTTGCTCGTGCACTATTTGATCGTCCGCCGTCACCATCGGCGTCTTTCGTGGGTTGCTGGCAATCCTGACACTGCCGTGAACACCTCGGACAATCAGACCACTCTCAACTCGATCCTGGATCTGCAGGCGGAGGAGTCAGCGACGAAGAACTCTGTAGGCTGACGTCGGTCGGTGGATTTTTGTCGATAACCGTATTTTGACGCAAAGGAAAAAAAAAAAAAAAGTCCTGCTCATACCATCTCGTCAAGGATGCGACTCATTTCGTCAACGCTCTTGGTCCGTTTCCTGAGCCCAGACATTTGACGAGCGAGCGACGGTGGTGACGGGGCTGCTTCGGCTGGCGGGGACCCGATCGGCGACTTTGTTGGTTTCATAGGCCCCTCAATTACCAGCGATGTGCGCGCCTCGGCGCGAGAGTCGACCCGGTCCGCATTGTCCCTTGACCGGGCAGCGCTTCGCAGCGCACTCAACATTCGGTCCTTGTCGTCCAGGCGGGCTCTCAACTCGGCAATCTCGGCGTCTTTCTCCTTGATGACTGCTGCGACGCTGTGGTCTTCCCCGACCATGATGCTCTTGGAGCCCCCGAGGCCGGTTGATGCGCGAGAAGAGCTCGTCCTCCTGGCCTGCAGCAACCGCTTCTCCAGCGTCGCAATGTACCTGTTCTTGTCCGAGACATCCGCCTGCAACGCTCGGTTCTGAGCCGCCAGGGACGCTATTCCGTCACCGAATTCGCCATGGCTGTCGTCTTCCTCAACATGCACGTTGTCTCCGACGCTGCTTGACACCCGCCGGCTGCTGGTCCTCCGACCGACGGTGGACGACGACGACGTCAACGATGAGGTCCGTTCGAGCAGCGAGCGCCCACTACTTGTCCCCATAGACCGAATAGAGACGAGGGATGCTCGGGGGTGCATCCCTAGCGAGCTATATGACCCGTTCGAGTTGACGCCTGTCGATTTGGAGCTTAATATCAGCCTGTTCAAATGGTCGATCCTCTCCTTGAGAGCTGTGCGCGCCAGCTGCATTTCGAGCAATTGCTCCTCATGGCGATGCTCGGCTTCCTTTTCGCGTGCCTTTTCCTCCTCTACATCCCTTGCTTTGTCTTCGTCTGTCTCCCTTGTCTTGCTGCCCTTGGCCTGCGAGTTGAGTTGGGCCTTGAGCTCCTGGATCTCCATACGATATCTCTCCAGCAAAACCCTCGCGCCGCCCTCGCCACCGGCCCCGAGTGCCTCCTCCGCCTTCTTGGCATGGCTGACAATGTTGTTCTTGGCGCGCGCTGCAAACTTCAGCGTGTTAATCGTCTCGCTGATGTGCGTGGTCCCCGACGCCAAGCTCCCAGCAGAGCCAATCTGAATCGTGCATAGGATGCTGACAAGCGAGTTTCCGGAGAGGGCGCCCTGCAGCAGGCGGGTCAGTTTGCTGTCTCGGTACGGCAGGTGTTTGCCGTCCTTGTCGCCAGACTTTCCATCCTTATCTTTGTGGTCGGACAGCTTTGATATTACGGTTCCCAGGGTCAGCAAGCTCTTGTTGATGTGTGAGCCTTCGGTGCGGCGCTCCTTGCTCTCGGCCGCCTTCTCCGAGCCGGCCAAGTCAATCAAGCTAAGTGTGGAGACGCGAACGCCCCCGGGCGGTATGCCAGACCTTTTGCTCTCACTGCCGGAAGAGGAGGCTGGTACACGTTCGCGACTTTCGACAACAATCTGTACGACTGCGTGACTTCGAGAACTCCTTGAGTTGAACTGTGTGCTGGCGGTCCTCCGCGCCTGGTCACCACGGGCAATCACACGGAGCAGCTGCGTCGGACTCTGCACGATTTCCTCCTTGAGCGGGCTGGCGTAGACACCGCGCTTGCTATCCTCCCGTAGCTTGATCTCTTCCTGTACCGTGTTGCCGCCAAATCCAACGCCGGTGGGCATGCTCAGGAGATCGTGGATCCTTTCGTTGTAGATCTCCAGGTAACTGACGCGTAGCAAGAACTCCCTAGAGGGTGTCTCTCGAATGTACGAGAATATGTCCGTAATCGCGAGCGGGATAACGCCAGGCGATGAGGCAGTACCCTGCATGGAGAAGGTCTTTCCAGTGCCCGTCATTCCATACGCAAACACCGTGCCGTGATAGCCCTCCATGACCCTCCTGACGAGGCGCTTGGCGATGTGGTCGTAAACCTTGGAGTTGTCGTCGTGCGTAGCAAAGACGTTGTCTATGTGAGGGAACGAAATTAGATGGTCCTCCGGACGCTGTGGCTTCTTCTCGAGAGGATGAACTCACCATAGATGTAGTCGCCGCCTTCCTTGCCGCGGTACGAGATGAGGGATTTCCTGCCGTCAACCATCCATTCGCCATCTGACCTCCCATTGTCATTGGCACCTGCGTCGGGCCGCACCCTGACGCTCACAACAACATTTCCCTTGCCGTCAAGTTTTGACGATCGCTTGCTTTCGCCCCCGATGCTCGTCCTGTGCTGGGAGGCGTCCGCAACCTCGTCGTACTGCGTTGCGGAGGTGGAATATGAGTCTTGCGCGGATGAGCTACGACTCTGTGGTGGCGACCCTACACTGATGAATCCATCCGAGCTCCTGGTGCCAGCATTTCGAGCGGATTTAATGCCTTCGCAGCCGTTGAGCAGGCTCGGTGTGTTGGTCGAGTGGCTGTCTGCATTGGTGTTGGTCTTTGGTCTTCGGGACGGCGCACCGTTTGACAAGGGGCTAGGCGGGAGGCTGGCGCGACCGTTTTCGCCGCGAGGAGGTTGAGGAAACGAGTTTATGCTGACAGTCTTTCGGATGGTCTTGGCGCCTGGACCGGCGATGCCCGAGACGGATCGCGGTTGGGGCAGAGCGGTTGTGGGTGCTGTGGGAGGTAGGAACGAGGATGAGGGTGCGCGCAGACCGCTCTTGGGGGTGCTACTGACGGAGCGGGCGGGCGCTGCGATACCTCCTGTGCTTTTTCGAGTCTTCCCGACAGGCAACGCCGGAAGGGCCGAGGTTGGGGGCCCGTTGGAGGCCCTCGGGAGTGCGGTGGTGGACATGATTTCTGCCGGGAGTGCGCCGGCCGGCGTGCGTATCAACCTCCTAGGACTGACTATCTGCACAGATTTGCCGACGTCTGCAGTCAATCGACGCAGGTTCAGTGGTGCAGTGCGACGGCGGTCGAGGCCATCAAGTTGCGGTTCGGGAGACTACAGCAGCCTGGCGAAAGAGAGGACGGGACGGGGTTGCGGGACGCTTGCGTGCGTGCGTGCGTGCGGTGGGCGAAGTCAGCTAGGAAGAAAAGAATGGAGGTAGATACCTAGGTAGGTAAGCTGGCGGCAGTTGGTTGGTAGACGAAGGTGTGCGAGGGTGGTTGGGTTGAGTCGAGTCGGGTGTCGGTAGTTGTTCAGATGCTTGGATCAGGTTGCAAGTCTTTGTTCGTCCCCTAGCGCGCGAAAAGCAGGCCGAGCCTGGTAACTACAGTTCTGGTACGGATGTAACTATGGGATTGCCTGCAATTCATGTAAGCCAAAAGCTCCGTAGCTGGGAGGTTGAATTCTTTTTTTGTTTGTTTTTTTGTTTGTTTGAAACGACGTGATGCGTGAATAGAGCAGCAGTAACCGCACATTGATCAAAGGAGTAGGTAGGGGCGGCGACAGCAGGCAGACAGAACTGAGGGCAAAGGAGGGATGTGGTCCATCCAGCAGGAATTGATTGGGGAGCGAGCAGGGTCAGTGCCCACGGGTTCGAGCGACTGTCGACATCCACTTTTTTGAGCAGCAGGGAATAGAAAATGAAGGAAGAAGGGGTTACAGGAACAGTCAAGGGAAACAAGATGCTTAAGCTATGCTCCCCATGAATGAACGTCGAAATTGAGTCGAGTCGAGTCGAGTCGAGTCGAGGACCCGGGGTAGAACACAAAATAGTGAAAGTGACATACCGGGACGAGCCAAAGCACCGACCAAGACGTGCGTGCATAGGGGTCTGGGCCTCGGCGGGAGATAATGCAGCGCGATCGATAAACTGACGGCTGCACACGTCCAAAGAGGGGGGGGGAAGGGCTGGCTGGCTGGTTGGGTGGTGGCTCGTTCGTCCGGACTTTTTGAGATGGCCGCCGGGCAGAAAGAAAGCCTGCTAGCAGACGGACGCGATGTGAAGGATGCGAGGAAGCGATGCGATCGAGGGTGTTCAGGGCGATGGAGCTGGCGTGAGGGCGACAGGCGGGAGAGCCCGAGCGAGGCGAGCAGTTGTGTTTAGTGCGACTCTCGAGACTCGACTGAGCGGGCAACAACAGAGCCCGCCAACGCAACTGTGACTGACTGGCTTAGTGAGTGAGCGAGTGAGTGCGTCTTTGCCCTCGATCGATTATTTGTTTCTGCCTGGTCAGGCAAGGAAACGGAGGGAGGGTTGAGGTTAGTCGGCCCTTGTCTGATTGTTTTTCGTCGGCAATGTATCGTACCGTTCACCACCCTACATAGTTTCCAGGCCGAGGTGTGGATAGACAGACAGACAGACAGACAGAGACTAAGCACATGAGGTTAGCCTAGGTTGTCACTATAATAAACAATGGATGATTGACGAACCCAAGCTTTTTTTGGGGTGATTGTGCTGTAGATTTGCAAAGTGGGAAGAGCCGGGTTCTTCCCTGTGTTGGTTTGGGCGGGCTGTCTATCACCAACACCAGGGAGCCCTCCGGGACAAGTCAACCTTGCAAGAATATTGTACTATCTATTTTTTGTTCGCAGACACTGGGTTCGGACACAAAAAAGTATAAAACGGATGCCTACCTGTCTATCTGCCCTATAACATAATTTGCCTCGGAAACAAGACATAGACACACGTACGGTTTAGAGCCGAACCGCCCACCTCTCTGCCCCAGCTGTCTCTCACCCTTTTCCTCCCTCCTCCCCTTCCCCCCTCATTTTTTTATTGTTATTATTAATTTTACTTTATTTTTTTACCCATCTACCCAGCCGTTTCTACTCAAATGGCC
>JASAOQ010000280.1:5515-24743 GCA_031306065.1 Pseudopyricularia cyperi | reverse complement strand
CAAAAAGGCCGAGCACGGGATCTACCAGCCTGGCGTCCTGCTTTGAAGGCCGGGGCTAGGATTTCAGGCTGGGCCTCTGTCGTGGTCACGGCCTATTTAGACGGCCCTTCTCCACGACAGACAGGGGAAAATAAACAAAAACAAGACGAGAAACCTAGAATCCAGAAGCGAAAAGCCTAAAGAGCCTAGCATCAAAGAACCAGCATATATCCTTTCCTCCTTTCACCACAAGGCCCGGAAAACCCTGGGACAGATGCATTCGGTACTGAGCCCAGCGCACATTAGCCCGGCGCCAGATACCACCTTCTTGAGGCCCTTGGCTGCGCGGGGTTGTACGTAGGTACACAGGAGTGGTATCTTGACTGGCACCGCCGTTTGAACGCCCCCGCATGCCCATGGTAGGAAAGACTTGGGGGCAGATACTACTCTTCCCCCATGCCGAGCGTACAGTGACCAGACCGACATGCATGGTGAAGTGTTCTGTGCGTCGTCATTTGGCTCTTATCCTTTCCTCTTTCTTTAGAGCCCTTTTTGATCTTCTGGCTCGCCCGCCTCCCCATGCCCTGGTTTTCTCTAGATCATCCCTGCAATCTCGCAACTGCGCGGCAATGCAACCGTCTGTAGGCAAAAAGACGGCTATTTTGACAGGATGGCGAGGAACCCCCTTTTCTCTCTAGGCCGAAGGCCTCTCGCCCAGCTAGACGAAGTCCGGGCGTGATTTTAGCAGTCCTTTAAAGAGTGCTGCGGCTATGTTGATGGGATGGAATAATGGGCAGGCAGCCACAATGCAGCATCCATGTCACACAATAGTGTTCTGCCAGGCAAGAAAAGACCGGTCCGCCGAGGCCCTCACATGTTATTCATCCGGAAGATTACGAACTCTCAGTTCTGAGGCTCTGGGCCTGTGTCGCACTTGGAAGCCAAGGCGGCTGATACCCGAACACAAAACTGTTTGTACGGCAGGAAAGAAGTGCCATGCCTTCGCCCCTCCCAGACACAGACATGGCTACGGCTGCGGTAGTGGTGTGCGGATATCTTTCGAGCAAGGCTCTTGAAAATCGAGAAGAATACTAGAATTCTTAGTCAGAACGCAAACGAGGAAAGACACAGTCCCATATGCCACTTGTATTCGCTAGAATCAGTATTGGCTCTTGGCTAAAAGTACAGCGGCTATCGATATGTATACTCCGCGTTGGCCGGCACCTTAATGGATTCCGAGGCTGGCGGCCAGACCAAGGTCCCGTAGACTGAGTCTATGATGCCACCGGTCGACGGGAGAGCCCTCATTCACAAGACACTTGGCCGTCGCGCTCTCCTCGTATCGTGCCTTGTGCTGTGCTGATCCACCCGACGGGAAAGCCAGACGAGGCTGATGAGAAAGCCGTTGGACAGCCCTCCAACTTACACAAGAGAAAAGAAATCCAAGACAAAGGGGCGCCAGGGGCCACAGTCCAAGGCTTGGGGGGAAAGATCACTATCTGCTGTTGGGTGGAGCCGTTGCGACGCAAAAGAAAGAGAAAATGGGGCGAGGATGGCCAAAAGCGAGATCGACTTTGGCGGATTGGGCAGCATTGATGGGCTCTTTGACGTTTTGGCATTCACCCCCATTTCCGGCCGGGGACTGGGAGAGGGGGGTAAGGTATTCAATATCTTCTTTGAGGAGCGTTAATGGGTGGTGGGGCAGGCAAAAAAAAAGAAGTAATCATGAAGAGAGAGACAGAAAAGGAACGGACACACTGAGGCTGATGATGGTGTGCAGAGAAGAAATATCCACACACACATTGCCCACTTGGGACTTCTTGGTCCGGATGTAACGCTGCCCCTCCCCGTGGCTCACAGATTTGCGTGCCTTTTTTTTCGAGAGGGTGTAAAGAGGAAAGACCAGGCTGCGGTTTTCTGATTTGTATGTTCTTCATGATTTACCATCATAGGGAGGATGTTGTGCTGGAGAGGACAGACATTGATGGGCTATGGGTGTGAGGCCTTGGAATCAGGCAAGGGAGCAACAATCTTGATGGAAAGCAGGGGGGGAGGGGTGTCTATGGACGTCCGAATTTGATCACAGCCAGGTATGTGGCCCCGATGGTATGCGTTTGCGTATGCATCTATGTGGAAACAAAGGGGTGGTACGACATCAAAGTCGCACCGGGTCCAGAACACGCCACGCCTTTGCCTGGAAACGACGAGGGCACCAAGAGCGGTTGGGCTCTAAACTACTTTGTGCCTGATATACGACATGCTCGAACATATCCCATCCCCTGCATGTGAAATAGGCAAGAAGAACAAGCCCACCGCCGCGCGAGCAAGGTGCTGAGTAGTAGGAGGTATCAGAGGGAGCCTTTACTCCCTATAACCTCGGCTGGGGGGTCACGTAGCATGCTGCCTGCAGGGTAGACAGGAGTCCCAACCCAAGGCCTTGCAAACGTGTACTCCCCTCCTAACCTCCCTATGCGCTGTCATCTTGACGGCCAAGGCAGGTAGGTACCTGTTGTGGTTTGGTTGAACCCCCATGCCCGCCCGCTTCGGGAAGACGGTGACGAAAGAGGAGGACCCGTCCACGGCTCTCTGACCGAGGTTGGTAGCCGTGAGCACCTCCCATGCTGTTGGCCTTTGGATCTGCCCCAACCCAGCCTGGTGTCCGTTGATGGCCGCCTCTGCCGTGTACCTGTCAGGCTCATCATCAAGCGAGGGTCCTCGCAGGAAGTATGTCATGATGTGCCGTGATTGAGGGAGGGGACAGCAGCAGGAATAAGAAATTCGCATGGGAGTCCTTCTCTCAACCCTCCAAGGAGGGGTTAATTGGAGCTGGCCAAGAAAATGGGGGACGTTGAAAATAAAATGAAAAACAAATTAAAGTTGAAGAAAACTGGACGATGAATGGGTATAAAGGAAAAGAAGAAAACCGACTTTGAATCTGAAGTTCCTGGGCTCTTCTTTTCGCTTCTCTACTGGCCGAAGAAAGGATACCTACCTAGTTATAACTCCACTCGTTCGCATGCCACCTGCGTCTGCTTTCAACCTCCTGACCTATAGCTATAGGGGTGACGAAGGCCAGACTACAAAGGCCAAAACGACAAGACGGATCCTCCATCTGCTGTCCCGTCGTCCTGCTTCATTCCGAAACCTCTCGGACATATCTAGATCCTACAGAGGGATCCATCACACTGGTGACCGGCAACCAACCAGATATTCGCCCATCCACTGCGTCCAACTGACGCCAGCGAACTCCACCCTCCTTGCAACGATTCAGCTTCACGACCAACGAAAGCCAATCGACGAACCAACGTCATTATCAAGAGGATTACACTTTCAGCAGCCAGTCGCTCAATAGTGCAGGGGCTTGTGCCAGCTAATAAAGGGTTAAGGTGTGTATGAGTACGCGTAGGTACTGCTGTGCCTCCCTTTTGCTTTTGTTCCTGCCTTGCCCTGGCCCCCAAAGACTCTTATTGTGTCTGCCTTGAGTGTGTAAGTGTGTGTAAGACGCATCGCCCCGTCCGGGCAATGTAAACGAAAAAAAACCCCACAGCTAATGGAGTGGAAAGCAAAGAGTGCACATACAAGAAAAGCACAAGAAAAAAGAGGCTGGGAAAGAGAAGAGAGAAGGGAAAAAGGAGAGAGAGAGAGAGACACAGCATGGCTTCCACTCAATGCAAACACCAACCCTTGATGTTGAGTTTACCGAGTTGCTGACAGTGAAAGCAAAAGCTTAGCGCACAGTGCCGCCTTACCCCATTACATCCAAAGAGTGTCCAGCGACCCTATTAGAGTGAGGCAGTGGTCCACAAACTTGGAATACAGCTTTTACCACCATACTCATACCACAACAGACCACAGTACTCCAGCAGGGAGGAGGAGGAAGGAAGAAAGGGAGAGAGAGAGAAACAAAAGAGAAAGACAAAAGAAGGACA
This sequence comes from Pseudopyricularia cyperi, assembly GCA_031306065.1. NCBI lineage: Eukaryota > Fungi > Ascomycota > Sordariomycetes > Magnaporthales > Pyriculariaceae > Pseudopyricularia > Pseudopyricularia cyperi. The sequence goes on along the minus strand of JASAOQ010000280.1, from coordinate 20,835 downwards.
TAGCAGTCTGCGGAGACTATACCTCGCAAGACCAAGGGAAGCACGCACCGAAAAACCCCCCCGGCGGAGATGTGCTACTTTGACCACATCCGATGGCACTGCGGTTACTGGAAATGGGGCAACTTCCGGCAGCAGTGCACCAAGGAGTACCGGACCGGAGAGACGTGCGGGCTCAAGCTTGTCTACGAGACACAGCACCTGCCCAACGTCTGCCGGGCGTGCGATACGGTCGCCAAGAAGACGAGGCGCTACTACAAAATGTCGGCGGACGTCGAGCGCTGGCGCCGTGAGGGCGGCCGCACCGCGACCATTGAGAAGACCGAGGACGACATGACCGAGCTCGCGAGGCAGATCGAGCAGCTCAACTTGGAGCATCGCGCGAGGGAGAACAGCGTGGTATAGGGGGCGAAAGGGAGGGGGGACAGTGGTGGAGGATTATAATGAGGGGTCGGCTCGTTGAACAGATACTGGACTGAAGAGGGGCTGCCTCTCTGACACCGAAAGCCACAGTGAGGACACATCTCGTTCTGGAAACAGACAAGAGGCGCTGCACCTGGGAGTCATAGCGGGAGACATGAAGAGTGACGACAAAACAGGGCCAAGGGATAAATGTGGCGATGGGATGCGAAGGAAGTCGGGAAAAGGAAAAAAAATTGTTGTTAACTTACAGGTTTTGGGATCTTTTCTTTTCTGGTTTCTTCTCAGTCTGATTTGGGATTTCGGATGGCGTTTCATATGGCATTTACCTTTACGAGTATAGCTCTTTCATACATGTTGTCTTCGCGGGAGCCTATGTCCCGCCCTTTTCGCCCCCTGTCTTGTCTAGCTGGTCATTCGTCCATGTACGATTTACCTCTTTCCTGCCGCTGCGATTTTCCTTCTACGGAAGCTATACGCCAGTCAGTAAATGATAACACGTAGTCAAGGGCGCTGCGATGATTTCGATTTATGCGCCAACCCCCGGCGTCGGATCTATAGCCTTGCATCACCGTCATGACCTGTTTAGGAACGCAAGTTCCAGGAAGCACCCTAAACTCGAACGTGTAGTCTTGTTCTTTATTGGGAAGCAGTCGCGGCGGGGAGGGTCTTTCGATATTGGGGGCGGGATCCGCCGGGGTCAACGATGTTGTCAAAGCCGGGGTTGCAGCACCGGGGGTTTCGGGAGAGCAGTCAGTGGGCTGCGGAGGTCCTGCCAACAGCAAGGAGCGCACAAGAAAAAGACGGCGTGACATGGCAGGGCATGCAGGCACAACACATAAGATGCATGCCAGATGCGCCAACCGGGGAGTCGACCCGCAGCAGCATACCGCGCTGCGGCGTCCTTCATAACGCAGCAGTTTTGATGCTTGGCTGTGTCACGCGCGTGCAGGCGGGATGCCTCTTGGGAGCTCTGAGGCTCCGATGATCATCGAGGCAGTCCGTCTTTCTCGGGATCCTGCAAGATTCAAAGCAGAGGCCGATGACTTATGGTGGCCATCGTCAGTGTCTCGTTGCTAGCACTCGGACGCCTGTCTCTGCTAGCGAGAGGCGTGTGGATCGACGTCGCGAAATTCGGATTTCGGTATATCAACGCCGGGGGGTCGTCATGGAGTTTTAAAGGGAAACCGTCGTCGAGTCTGGGTCGATGTGAATAGGGGCCGGGGAGAGAGCCAGGAACGTATCATATGCGCGCGCCCGAGAGTGTGCTGCTCAAGTAACGTCCACCATGAGGTCGTAAGCTAGGAACAGCTGGCATCAGAGAAAAACAGAGAGCGCAGAGCCAGATAAAATCAAAGAAAGGAAAGACAGAAAGAGAAAACTCCAGAACAGGCCCTGCAAAAAAACTCAGCTTCTGGCCCCTCTCTCCCGCAGACCCCTCGCTTCGAGCAAGTACCGAGAGCCCGTCTGTAGTCACCGTGACAACATACATCCCATCGATGCCTAACATGTTGACATTTCATGGAGAGGAGTACAAAGAGTAGCCCAGTCTGATATGTCGATCGAAGTACTGGCGCCCCTCTCCATGACATGTTTATAAGCACGACCATCGCAGCTGCGTCAACCGGAAAACGGAACCCGGCTCGAGAGAAACTCTGCTTCTTTGTTTTCCCATGACCTCTGCTCCCCATCCTGGAGCCCGCTCCGTTGGGTTTGACCACTAAAGACCCCTGTCCGAGGAGGAGCCTTCCGCGAACAAGCCACTTGCTGCTCGAATCACAACCCCTGTGGGATCAGACATGGGTGAGAAACCCGGGTGTGGACGAGGATGAATGAGAGAAGACCACATCAGCCATATGCACTATGGATACCTGCTTGCTGCACGGAGAAGACCTTGGCTACGGCATCAGGCTTGGGGAGACCCATCCTCGAAGATTGAAGACGTGTCCTTTGGCCAATCTGTAGAAATGGCATTGGAAAGGCGTAACCATTATACTGTGATCGAGTGGTTTGATCCAAGACTAGTAGTTTATTATAGACCTTGCCGGCCTGCGAGTAACATTCTTCGCCAGGCCGCAGTCTCCAAGCGTTTATAGAGCTAGACACAAAAGGGCGTACAAAGTTTTGACAGGCAAGAGACATATGAAAAAGGTAGCCGGGTTTCGGCAAGGTCAAGAGACCCTAGATGTTGTGTCCAAACCTTGAAATTCCATCAGCGACACGGCATGTGCGTCAGGTGACCCAATGTTCGGTCGTGAGTCAGTGTAGCATCTCTGGTTCTTGGCCAACAAAGTTTGATCTTGATCGTGCAGCAAACGCCTGCAATGCAACGGAGCAATCTGGCTCAAGAGGCTTCTCGAAATACCGCGGTATAAGAATCTCTCTGATGCATCGATTGGTATGTCGTTGGTGGAAGGCAGGGAACAGGCGCCGAGCCTGTAGTTCATCGGTGGAAGCAGGGGATGGGGGTGTTTCTGATGCAGGGCCATCCTTGCGCATCGGGGGCATTGACGAGGGCAAGGCTTGCGGCTAGCAACAAAATTTTTCGTCAAGCAGATGGTTGCGAAAAGTGGTGAGGGGCGGCAAAATGAGTGGAGAATCGAATGGCTGGCGTGGCTTTTCGTGGTCGTCTTGGCATGGCGCCAGAGACATTCGTGTCGTAAAAGTATCGTCGTTGCTTGTTTGAACAGGACAGACACAGTCGCCTAGTAGCCATTCGCTATCTTACAGCAACCGCAGCCGCATCGGCAAAGGTGCCTACCATTGGCTGAGACTCCTCAACCTTGAGAGGTGCCACAGCGAGTGCGCCGTTGTGCATCTCGATATTGTCATCGTCCCACGGCACCCAGTCGACCTTGGTGCTCGCAGTGCTGCTAAGGCTCAGAGGTTGCTGGGTCGCGTCTTCTGAGAGCTTCAGGAGCAAGCTTTGATATCGTGCCATTTTGGGGTCCTCTTCTCCGTCTAGTTCATACTGCTTCGAAACTGCGTGAGGGTCTTGCGGTGTTATTTCGAAAATATCAACCATGTTACTGTGTGAGAGATGCGCTGGTTAATGCCGTGGCTCTCTACTAGATTTGATAGCGAGGTGTCTGGAGGGTCGAGAGACAGGAGTAGAGCCATACTCTGACGTTCGGGCAACAACCCTTTGCAGAGCCTCAATTTCTCGTTGAGTTTCCTGCGGATCCTCCTGTCCGTTCATTTGCTGTTGCCCAAAGCTCCCGTAGTGCATGCTGTTGATGTCATCGTGAAGCAGGCGAGATTCGTCATCCTGCCATGACGAGAGTCAGCACGTTGCCTATCCTGGCGGCACCAAGAAACCGTCTTTATATGCCTCACCTCCTCATATTCCTCGCTGCGGCTGCTGCCGAGGCATGATGCGCAGACACCCATTGTCGCCGGCGTCGGGGCTCGTAGTCAGGGTCGTTCGGCTCGTTCGGCTCGGTCGGGCCAGGCTATCGCAAAGCCGGAGGCATAGAGCTGTTAGAGAATTTTGGAGCGGTATCTGGGCGTGATACCGTTTGAGACAGCAAACAGCTTTTTGGCACAGTCGAGGGCGCTAAGACTGGCTGTCGGTCGAGGCAATCCGAACCGACTGAGGTTGCATTGTCGCAAACCAAACAAAGTCGCGACGGGAGCCCCACGTTGGGCTGTGATGACATAATGCGGCTCTTTCTCGGATCTGATTGGCTGATGGCGGCTGCAACGTTTTTCCGCTCCTCCGGCCGTCCCAGCCCGGAGCCGACCTTGCGTGATCTGATCGCGGGATGAAGTTGGAGCAACGCACGCACACCCACCAACCGACCATCCTTACCATTCCCTCGGATCTGGCCTCCCTGGGAGAACCCTGTCGCAGTTTGCTTGACGCCATTTGTTGCCGATCCAGGGTCGACTCTCCTGTGACGACCTGTGCCCAGATTTGAGATTTGCTCATGGAGATGGGATGGGACGAACACCCCTTGGAGAGGTGAATCAAAATGGTGCCAGGGCGGCGACATGAAATTACTCTTCAATGCTACACCATTTATTCCTCCTCCCTCGATGTCCAGCGACCCTTCAAAATATTATACTGCGCCCTAGATCTGTCTCGTTTTGATTTTGAAAGCAGCCTTTGGCTGTCCCTATCTCAGGATCTATTGGACTAGTGGTCCAATTGTCGCTCTTTCATCCAAGTCCCTTAACCTGCTCTGCTCCCTTCAGCTTCACCCGTTCAAGATGGGAGATCTTCAAATTGGCGAACCTGTTATAAAAGTCGGGTAGCTTCTGCTTCCATGGTGAGATCTGATTGATGCCTCGACAGTCCATCACTTATCAGATCTGCCATCACATCCATCACCAGGCTTCCCTCATCCCGCATTATTACGCTACATTGCCTTTTGTCACCCGCGTCCTCGGCATAGCTGCCATCACCTTTTGCAGCACCACAACTGCCCGGTCTTCTCCTGGCCATGCCCGGTTCAACGCCCTAGAGAAGAGGGCCGTCCTCCCGCCCATGACTTGCGCGTGTCCGCCTGAAGGCATATCGACATCGACCGCCCCCGGAGCCTCACTTATCACCGTCACAGAGACACAGAGCGCATCCCTGGGATCACCGTCGACTGTGTTTGTCACCCCATCCGCTGCTGTCAGTACTGTCACGCACTATATCTCGGACGAAAACACCGTTCCAGCAAAGACCGTTACCATCACCGAAACAGTGCAAGCTTCTGCTGCGCAGCCTACGGTCATCACTGTGACCGTGACGCAGTCGTCGCCCCCAGGGAAAAATCACCATGTGATCACCGTGACAGCCAGTCGGGACGCAGAGATGACGACCACAATGTCCGCCACGGAATCCGCCAACCACGGGACTAGCCAGACCGATGGCGACCAACAGGTGCCTACGGGTATTCCTTCTTCCGCGGATACCGCTTCATCCATGGACACATCGTCATCCACGCACACCCCTTCAGCCAAAGAGACGGTTTCACCTACAGACAGCCCCTCAAACGAACAGACTCACCCACCGCTCAGCAGCTCGCCCAGCACGGCATCTCCCACTGTGCCCGGAAACCAACACTACTGCCATCGCCAGACATGTTACAATACTGACGGCCAGATCATCACCAGTATGCCTCCCACGACTACCAATGCCCCAGGCTGCAGCGCCGGCGTCTCTGTCGTGATTGAAACTGTGTACAACACTGTCACGCAGACCATGTATGGGCCACCAACCAGAGGCGATGGCAACTCGACCGGTCCTGGCACTGGAACAGGCGCAAACTCAACGGCATCGCGGTTGTCTCGCAGGGCACGAGTGTTGGGGGGCTTGCTGGCGAAGCTCGAGCATGACTGAGTTGGGAGAATCGGTTTAACAATGGCTTATTCCTCGTCTTGGTGTCTTCAATGTGTTTGTTACATTGCTATATCTCCAATGCCCAGCTGTTCTCTCTCTTTTTTTTTCTCTCTTTTCCTGGTTTGCCGATTTCTGGGTTGACGAAGCTGCGCAGTGCACAGGAGAATGCGCCAGTATTTTAATCAAGACTTAATATTTACTCTTCCCTTGATGATCTCCCTAAGTGACATGACTCAGCAAATAGCCCTGATGGCGCCAATTCACTTTATGGGAAAGGAAAAGGAGGCCAAGCCAGTTTGCACATATTATTCCTGACAGCAGGGCCCAGTATTCTGGTTCCCCAAGCAATCAGCCAGGCTGCCAGGGTTAGGGTTGATTTGTTCCACCAACATGACGTACGTCCCAATACACCACACAGACAGTCTTTCTCCAACAGCAATAACACACGCGACCAACGAGTCCAAGCTATTGGATTGTTCTCGGTCGAACAGCTGGCTGTCGAAATGAACCCAAGAACTCACTCCTCGTAATCTCCAAACCAATCGCTCGGCTTATGCACCTCAGCGAGACGAGCAGCGCTGATTCGATGGAGGAGGACACGTTAGCCGCATTAGCGGCAAAAGCAACCGACTGCAAGCCGGCGGAGGCTGCCGATTCCGAGATCGCCGTTGAAGATGATTTAGTGACCGACGCGCAGGAGCTGACGCCCGAGATGCATGAGCATGGCCAATTGCCACTTGGTTTGGCGATAGACGGAATAAAACCGAAGACAGCGACGGTCTCGGAGGGCACAAAGACGGCCCAGGCTCCGCTGCTCCAACAGTTGCCTACGCCATTAGGCACCCCGACCGACTCTGACTCTCCGTCCCCGCCATATACCGCCGTGGCTCAGGACGGTGCTCGACATGATACCGCAGGAGTGGCTCAAATTGACGGCAGTGCCATGGATATAGGCTCCCTCAGCAAAATGCGCAACAGCGATCTCACTCTCGACACTGCCATTGCCGCTAGTGGGCACGACCAGCCTTTCTCCGCATCCTCCTCGGTCCGGTCACAGCCCCAGTCTGGTGCCCCCAAGCCGGCCGCCGCTTCGCGGCAGAACACCCAGGATCATGTCCGCCGCCTTTCCGCCAGCAAGATGCAGGAGCTGGCCTCGTCGCCAGAGTCCCTCCCCATCGCCTCGATCCCCGACCGAAAACTCCCCGAACACCCGCTCTCGGCAGGCATCGTCGAGGTCGCTGCAGGCCGCCCCTCCATGGCTGATCAGGCTCGCACGTTGTTGCAGGGTTCAGTACCACTCGAGCGCACCACGCGTGCAGCCATGGAGCGGGCAAGTTCCAGCTCGGGCACTGGTGTGTCCCGCCCAGCACCGCCGCCGAGGACGGTCTCGACGCCGCCCACAAACAGACGCAAGAGCTCGAGCCAGCCGCCCGCTCCGGCCGCCAACCGGCGCAACTCGTTTCATCCTACACCCCGTCTTCCCAACGGTGCCGCCGCAATGCCACAGCCGTCGGTGCCGCCGAATACAAAGCCAGAATGGGCGGCCTACGTGTCCAAGTCACCGGCGGGGATGGACCCACAACCTCAACAGGCAAAGGCGCAGCCATCTTACGAGGCCGCCACATCAGGCTCAAAGGCACCGGGTCCTTTGCCAACATCGCCTGTGGTGTCTGACCTTCCCCTCCCGCCCCTTTCAGTACCAACGTTTCTTCAGCTCGAGCTGGCAGGAGAGCGACCAAGTCCGCTCTACATACATCCTTCGTCCTCGGGCGACGTGCCGTATGAGTCTAGTGCGGTCAAACTTGCGCGGCTCAAGAATTTCCTGCTTCTGCCTGGGTTTCTCGAGCGCACAATTCTGTTTGGCGCATTGGCGTGTCTAGATGCGTGGCTGTGGACCTTTACCATACTGCCAATGCGCTTCTTCATAGCAGTCGGTGTACTGGTCAAGTGGTGGGCGTACATGGTCGTGAAGGAAGCCCGCTGGTCCATCGGCTACGTTTGGTACGGCCTGGGGCGTTGGTGGAGGCGCGGTTCCAGGGGCAGATCCGCGTCGCGGGCCGACGACAAGAGCTCGGCGGGCGAGGAGTCGCGTAGCCCTAGCAGGGTGCGCGGTGTTTCCGTGAGCAGCAGTGTCAGAACCCCGCTCACCGAGAGCTCGTTGCAGCCACCGCTGGGACCTCAGGGCATCCGGATCCACGAAGCGCCAAGGCTAGGCGCTGCACCCGCTGCTGCAGCTAACGGGGACGGCACCCTGCGCAGTCGTCGCAGGGGCGAGTCGCGATCGTCGCAGCACAGCCAGGTGCACTCGGCTACGCATTCGAGCCGGAGCTCCTTTAGGCATCGGAGGACCAGGTCCACGCCATCTGGCCTTACGTCCTTTCACAAGGCCGACCTGCTGCAGGGCATGATCATTGTCTTTACGTGCATCGCGCTGATGCATCTTGATGCCAGCCGCATGTATCACTCCATCAGGGCGCAGTCGGCCATCAAGCTTTACGTCATCTACAACGGCCTCGAGGTGGGCGACCGCCTCTTGTCGGCCATAGGGCAGGATTTGTCCGAGTGTCTTTTCAGCAGCGAGGTTCTTGCGCGTGACCAGCGGGGCCGTTCCAAGGTGATGGTGCCGTTTGGGATGTTTATGCTCACGCTGCTCTATAACTTTCTGCATTCCGTCTGTCTCTTTTACCAGGTCATCACGCTCAATGTGGCTGTCAACTCATATTCCAATGCGCTCCTGACGCTGCTGATTTCCAACCAATTTGTCGAGATCAAGAGCAGCGTGTTCAAGCGGTTCGAGAAGGAAAATGCCTTTCAGCTAACCTGTGCCGACATTGTGGAGCGGTTCCAGCTTTGGATGATGCTGCTGATCATCGCCATGCGGAATATCGTCGAGGTCGGCGGCCTGACCATCCCTGGGGCTGGCACCGGAGGCGGCCTAGGCGGGATCTCTGGGGGTGAGACGATGCCAAAGGTGCCGTTGCACAGCGCGTCCATCCTCCCGGCCAGCTTCACGGCTCTCCCGTCATGGCTGTGGTCGGGGGAGGTACTCTCGCCATTCTTCATTGTGACGGGAAGCGAGACCATCGTGGATTGGATCAAGCACGCCTACATCAACAAGTTTAATAACATCAAGCCAAACTTCCACGGACGCGTGCTCGACATCTTGTGCAAGGATTACTACACTAACGTCTTTGTGACGCCGTCGCTGACGCGGCGCCTGGGCCTCCCATTGCTCCCGCTGTCGTGTCTCTTCATCCGGGCCTCGGTCCAGACCTACCACATGTTCTTGGCCACCCACCTGCCGGCACCACTGCCGCCCTCGACGCAGACCAGCCTCGTGGTCGACTCGAGCTCTTCGGCTGCGACGCCGAGCAGCCAGGCGGTGGCCGCGTCGCTGGAGCGACTGGACGGGCTCATCAGGAACGCGCTCGGCAGGGCGGTGCACGGCCTGCCGTACGTGGCGACCAACACAACAACAGGCTACCCCCCGGTGATGACGCCGACGGCGGGCAACGGTATCGACCTGCCGTACAGGATCTTCTTGAGCTGGACGACGGACGACGCGATCGCGCTCGTGACGATGCTGACGGTGTTTTTCATTGCCTTTTTGGTGCTGCTGGTGCTCAAGCTGGTGCTGGGAATGGCACTGCTGCGGTACTCGCGAGGGCGGTACGCGACCATGAGGCGACGCGAGCACGCGGTGGCGGCGGGCAAGCAAGACGCGGACCAGTTTGACCAGCCCGGCACCAAGCGCGTGGGCGGGTTTGGTCACGTCGAGGTGGGTGAGGAAAGGCGGGCGTGGCTGTACGATGACGACCCGGAGGGGCTGAAGAAGGCGCAAGCGGCGGAGAAGCGGAACGCGGGCAAGCGGGAGAAGAGCGAGCAGGACCTGGGGCGGATCAGCCGATACGAGATGGTTGCCAAGAGAATCTGGTGACGAGTTTGTACGGTTGGCGGGAAGTCTGCGTTTGCAACTAACGGCGTTGGGTTAAGTAAGGCATATCATAGGAGTTTTTTGTTAGTTTGTTAACATCACTGGGAGTTTCGACTTTTTCTGCAGTGTAGAGACAAGATTTATGCGAGATTCTTGCGTGAAATGGTACATTTTGCGTGTGATCGTTACGGCGACTGTACAATGGTATATCAAAAACTCTCGAGCAGTTGAGCCCAGACCTGGTCGGACAAGACTCGATCCCATGAAGCAAAACCATCAACACCAACATTCCCTCCTCACATGATGACGCAGGGGATTGGGATGCAGCAGCATGAGTAGCCGTCGCACTCGAGGCACTTTGTCTGGCCGCCGGCGGGCTTGTTGATGATGGAGGAGGCGGTCGAGGATGCGGCGCCGCCGGGGCCGTTGGCGTCGACGGGGGCGGCGAGGGAGGCGGAGCAGGCCATTTTTTTTTGGGGGGGATCTTTTGTCTAGAAGATGCGAGTGACGTCAGTGAGTGGATGTTTCTACGCATAAGTACCGTACCAAAAGTAAACTATGAAGCCCTTACAGTCTCGGTATGGGGACTAAAGGCTTTGGATGTTTGTTATGAAGTAAAATTGGGATTTTGATAGGATGTTTGGAGAGCGCAAGTGGTGATTTATATTTCGGCGGTGATCAGAAGATCGGCACGAGAAAGAGACATGAAGTTCGGGCAGTGCTGAGCCCAAAGTGCTGCCCACATCCAGACCCTGGTTTCTCGGGGGGGCGTGGCAGTGTTTTGGCGGGGCTGTCCTTGGCCGACAGACCGTTACATACGACGTACGTACTTTGGGGTTAGGGGAAGGGTTAGGTTACCTGGTTGTGCTATTTTCTTGTTTACGTACGCGCGCTGCCAAAAAGGTTGGTTTATAACTTGTACATGTAGAAGTAGATGTTGCGGATATCCTCCAGCCACCGCTGCTAACCCGCTCGTTTCTCCCCCTCCCCCAGTCATCATCTCTCTCGGCCACATAAAAAAAAAACCAAGGCCACTCGAGAAAATCATGCATCTCCCCTTCTCCATCACCCCACTCAGCTCACAGTCATGCTGGCCGAGCCGCTGCTCTGGTAGCCCTCGACGGCGAGGATCTGGTAGTTCCACTCGGAGCCGAGGTTCAGGCCCGCGTTGCGCCAGGCGTTGACGTGGTTGCCAAAGGTGACGGTGCCGCCGGCGCGCTTCTGCTGGCGCACCGACCAGAACTGCTGGAACGTGCGGGTGCCGTCGATGGAGGGCTGGTTGGTGCGCGTGCTGACGAGGATGTCGTAGGTGCCGCCGTCGGTCGTAACGGATCCCCTGCGGGTGGCGCCCGACGACGGGTTGTAGGTGCCAAAGTTCTCGACGACGTAGTACTCGATCAGCGGGTTGCGCGTCCAGCCGTACACGGCCAGGTACGAGTTGCCCTGGGGGTTGTAGGAGCCCGAGTACCTGATGTTGCGGCTACAGACAAGGTATGAAATGTCAGATTTTTGTTGTGTTTTTTTTTCGAATCTGCTACAAGAAAGAAGAATAAGGGGGGGGGAACAGGAATCTCAAAAGAGACAAAAGAGAAAGCCTCACCTCGAGCTGCCAGGGTTCCATCCCTTGCCCCCCACAAAGTTGCCCGTGTTGCGCCAGCTGTACGCAAACTGCCCGCCGGACCCCATGGTGTAGTTGACGTCGGCGTTGTTGTTGTCCGTCCAGTGCGAGTAGTAGAAGCCGTTGTGGTAGCCCGTCGACGACGGGGTGCCACGGCCTTCGAGCGTGACGACGGGCGACCGCTCCACCAGCTCCTCCATCGACGAGGCCTCGACCTCGACGACCGGGGCAGCCATGACGGCGGGTACAGCCACGAGGGCGGCGAGAGCCCAGTTGAGGAACTGCATCTTGGCTTGGTTGTTGAGAGTTGTGCTATGGGCTGTCTGGTGCGGTTGAGGGCTTGATGATAGCGAACCTGGGATCTGGATGATGAGATCTGAGGAACGAAAGAGGAAAGCTTCCTGTGTTCATCAGGGACTGGCGACGTCTGGACTTTATACACCGCTATCCAACTTTTCCACTGGGTTCGAAGACAATTGCAAGTTCCCTCTGTCCGAACGGCACGATCCACGGCATCTGACCGTCGTCCTGTTGATGCGCTCCCTTGTGAGATGCGCACAGTAACATTGCATCGTCAAGTCAACACCGACTTCTCTTGGGGGAATTCACCAAAAGCCAGAGCCGAAAAGGGAAGTCCGGACCGGCCGCTTTACAAGCGGCGCCACAATAGATAATAGCCGGCCACTAGCATCTCATGAAACGACGGCATCGATAGAGAGTGATCGCCTCACCCCTGGGCTTGCCCTGGATCAGTGTGACCTCTTGCCGCTGTGCGAATCAAGGAAATCCGGGGGAGATCAGTTGGAGGGGTCGGCATTTACAGATGCAAGTGCCGGACAGCCGATTCTGTGATGGAATATGATTATGGTATCAAGGGCACCACTGGTAACAGGTCAGGGGGAGGATGTCTGGCACAGCCATAGTCGGGCATGGTCGAGTACAAGGCCACCCACACCATTTCGGTAATTATTGGCACCTTATTCCAGACACAGGCGATCGATTGCGCAATAAAAGGGCTGCATAGAGAAAACAGAAGACACCAAAACGGAAAGGGAAGAGTCAACAAAAAGACGCATGCTAGGGGGCCTCGTGCTTTTAGCCGGCACTCCGCACCCTCCCGTGCCCTACCTCGAGCCTCCCTCCGGATGCTACTAGTCTAGAAAAATCCAACGGGGACGCACGTGCGGAGGTTAAGTCTCCGGGACTCGACTTCCCGGCCTCGATTGGAGGCGTGGAAATTATCCGGAGGCTTTGCATTGTTAACCCCCGGCAGTCAAGACGCCAAGTTTTCCGGGGGTTGCAATGTGGGGGAAGCACCACGTTGGTGGGAAAATCTCCAAAATCGAACCAAGTTTTATCATGTATGGCTTGTCTTGGGTATATCTCGAGTATTAATAGACATGGCTATCCGAGTTTGGTATCGAGGCCGCCGCGGCAAGAAAGAGGCACGGGACTTGCTCAATGAAGCACGGGTTAGAAGTCGGCACTTGTAGATGATGATGACAAGCTGGAATCTTGATACTCGCCGTCTACCTAGAACACAGCATGGAAAGTGCAGAAAGTACAACTGATTTTATGTGGAGCAGTACCTCATCCAGTTCTGCAAATCGGAAAATATAACCCACCACCGGCTTCTCACCGTCAGACAACGCGGCCTTGGATATCTGCAGTCCAAGTCTAGCCGCCCAAGTTCCTCGCGGATAACATGGAAATTAGCAAGTCATATGTGATATCTTGCCGGCTAATCGCAGAATCCTACTTTGTTATGGGAGCCAAGCAAAATCAGCACTGGACGGCATCACTCTCGTCACCACACGCTGCCGCCAGGCCTCCATCCAACGTTGGAAAGACTTCCCGCGTTCACCTGATCTCTGACTAAGGCAAACTGTTTCATATTAGGGGCTCATAATTAGATTGATCAACTAAAGTGGTCATTACCCGGAAGCAGCAAAGGCCAGTCAGGCTCGATCGCACGGGTTCTGGTGATGATGTGGCGAAAACACCCATTAATCCATTCCAGCCTGAATGCCAATCCGATATTTTTCTGCAAGTCAGGCGGACTTCCTCAGGCCCCACCGTCACAGGCTGGCCCTCTGAGGGATTCATAGCAGGTAGTAGTTGAACCAGTTGACGGCTTGGACAAAAGCCTGCTCCTTGCCGAAGCGCAGCTGCTTGTTGGTCACGTCAGCACGAACGGCGAAGCCGTGCTCGGTGCCTGAGTATAGAGTGATCTGGTAGGGCTTGCCAGTGTCCTTGAGAATCTCCTCGGACTTGTGGCGCTTGTCGGTGGGGAAGATGCTGTCCGTCTCGGCGGCGGCGATGGACAGCGGCCCGCTGATGGCTGCCAGCTCCTCCTCGCTGACAAACGAGGGGTGGGCCACGTAGCCGACGTCGATGCCGTTTTTGTAGTGGCGTACGACGTACTGAGGTGATGGTCAGCGGCGACAGTTAACGATGATCTGCTTCGGTCTTGATGCGTGGTTTCAGCGTACCTTGGCACCGAAGCAGTAACCGACGGCGCCGATCTTCTTGATGCCGAGGCTGGTCTTCAGGTGCTTGATGGCGGCCAAGATAATGGGGTCGACAGCTTCGGGGGTGTGCGGGTTGTCACCGGTCGAGCCCTTGGTCAACCACGCCATAAAGTCGAAATCTCCCGGGCGGTTGAGCGACAAGGCGTCACCGTTGAAGGTATCGACTAAGAGGGTGGTGTATCCATTGGCGGCATAGGCGTCTGCCAACAGCTGGCTGTTCTGCCAGATACCAAGGACATCGGGTAGGAACAGGATGCCAACATCCTTGTGGGCCTTGTCCTGGGGCGGAACGGCAACATAGGCTTCCCACTTGTCGGCAATCTTGAGGCTCTGGCCAGTAGGCGAGCCTCTGATAGGTGGTGGTCAGATTTGAAGGCGAACCTGGGGTTTGGGGGCTGGCTCTCTTACTCGTGCCTAACGCCAGCGGTGCAGCATTGTGCAACAGGGTTGGATGCCATGGTGCAGACTGCAGTGGTTTGTGTCTGATACGTTATTTTATTTGGGTTGCAGCAGAATATCCGTCAATCTTGGCCACAGTGTCTAACTTGGGCGAGTGGTTCTCTTGGATATGGTCGGTAAAGTTATGAACAGACTCGAGTATGGACGAAGAATGGCTGGCTGTCGGGGAGGTGCGGGGATATTATGTATACCTCGGTATGTTAAGTATATGTACCTACCTGGGTAGGTTAGGTACGTAATACTGTTGAGATGAAAGGGAACGAAGCCGTGTAAAGTTCATCTCGGTGGGCACCAGTACGGTAAACCAGACGAACCATGTCGAATCAGGTCGAAAGGCAAAAGGATCCTCTGCCCCGCCATCGGAAAACTTGAAATGATGTCTCGTTTGGTACTACTATGTAGGTAAGGTAGGTATGTAACCTACCGACTTGGCCTGTCTTGCGCCGGCGTACTAACACAGCAAGTCCGACATCCAGTCAGCATCATGCGTCTAATGTCCGACACTCTTGTAACTTGGAGTCGGACACCGGAATAGTAGCAATAGCGGGCTGTCTTTTTATCCCAGTGACATTCCGCAAACTCCGTGTTAACTCCAGCCCAAAGCGCCGCGGCGCCTGAAGACGTATCGCCCCAGTAGCTCCCATTCCTGTCCAGCTGGTGTGCCAGAAAATAGGTAGCTAGCCCAGTTGTGGTTCTTTCGGTATCAGACACCGATGTCGCATTTACCGTACGCAGGCTCGGTTGGTATGGTATGGTGCCCCCGGACTTACCCAAGTGCCGTACCATACGTCGTAGATCGTGGTGGTTGGCACACCGGTTGTCCCGAGGGGTCGGACAATTACATCATCGCGATGAAGTCACGTGATCCATCGTCACGTCACGTCACCAGATTCTGCCACTCAATGCCGCTAAATTTTAGACGCGCGAGATAGACGCCATCATTTGGACCCCGAACCTAACCTGCCTAGGTACCTTCTTACTTAATTTGGCCCCGTCATAACTATCTTCCAATTCTAAAATCCCACATCT
>JASAOQ010000278.1:0-20665 GCA_031306065.1 Pseudopyricularia cyperi | reverse complement strand
CTGTCGAAGTAGCCTCTCTCGTTGATGATTTTTTTTTTTTTAGCAAATTCTCGTGCGCATGTCATGCCTTTCCCATGTTCCCTGATTATTGCGACATTCCGCGGAGAAAAGAGAGCGAGAGTCAGAACGGATACCACTACCACCCGTAAGGCCCTTTCCGCTAGCCGCCATCTCTACAACCATGGAATCTGCGTGGTATTTTGAAGTAGTATCCGTAAGGTAGGTAAGGTAGGTAAGGTAAGGTAAGGTACATCGTGTAACCCGACCTAGTCAATATGGATTGAATTCACTGCCTCCTCTCTCTTTTGGCCTATACCGGGACATCTCGCTTTATTGTTGCAGGCAGACCACGAGGGGGGCGGCCAGACAGGAGAAAATGAACAAAAAAAAAAGACTTGAACTTTCTCCTCAGTCCAGGTGTAAGTCTAATGTCCTTTTCCGGGATCCTAAGTATTGGACTACTTGGCCCGTTGATGGGGTTCACCCCCCATCAACACATCGGAGGGGCGATTTCGCCACTTCTTCCTGTGTCGTATCGTATATGGATTGTCGTATTCGGTGAGGAAGGGTAAAAAAAGTACCTTGTCTTGGTATGATTCGGTTATGATGATGAGGCTTGGATTTGGAGAAGGGGGCTAGTTTTCTTTTGGCACTGGTTGTAGGTTTGATATGAGGGTACGCTGTGTCTCGGGAGGTGTCGTGTGCTTTGGCCCCATGAGCAGGTGTATGCCGTTGAGATAACGGGTTGGCTTCGGTTACCGTTCTATCGCCGGTATGCTGTTGAGTCTGCCGTGGTAAGTGGCGATAACTGTCATGTACTTCTCCTCGTGGCCAGTTTTTGTTTCCAGTGACGGGTTTACCGTAGATGGACGGCTACCGCTATATTCTGGATCTGAATGATTCCGTTCGTTTCCCTGTTGTGCGCGAACTTGTCACGGACGGGCTGCGTAACCCCATCCGACTTTGAACAGCTACGTGCCGCGAGTCCAAGTCTATCCCTCGGGCTAGGCTAGGCCTGCGTCGTTGAACGTGTTGTTGCCAGGCCGCGAGCAGCCCGAACGGGGCGGCCGGGGCTCTGGAAAACCCCGCTTCGTCCTACGGATTCAAGACCCGCAGCAGCCCAGTCACCTCCCCCGCATCGATCTCGCCAGCCGCGGCGCCCGAGGCCAAACATGAAGAATGGAGCCATCGACCGCGGTCCATCGAGGAGTCGCCACCCGCCGCGAGGACCCGGCCCCCGTCCAGCAGTCCCCGGGCGTTGCGCGCGCGCACACCCCCTCCCGCAATGACCTGGACACCCCGGGCGTCCGCCTGGCGGACGAGGCGCCGCAGCGTCTCGGCGTTGTCGGGCGCGCTGCCCGGCCCGGCCGAGGTCAGGACGCCGTCGAAGCCGCACGAGGCGACGTCGTCGAGCGCGCGGGCCAGGCGCTTCTCCTCGTCTTCGTCGTCATTTTCCTCCTTGCCGCCGTCAGCTCCGGAGGAGCCTAGGATGTCGTCAAAGGCACGGTGGAAAACGCAGGCAAAGGGGCGGGCGAGGCGCACTAGCTGCCCGCTGCGGTCCGTGTCGACGGCCAGTAGCCCGCCGCTGGCACTGCCGTCTTGAGCAGCATTGCGGCGCTGCTTCTGCTGCTTGAGGACCCCAAAGACGAACCCGTCGCCCCTGTCCGGGTCCAGCAGGCCGGACTTCTTAAACGCGGCGATGGCGTCGACCATGCCGGTCTGGAACTCCTGGTCGGTGTAGACGAAGTCGGCCGAGGGGCGCTGGGGTGGGCCCCGCGGCCGGATCATGACGCGGATGGGCACGCGACGGGTACCATCGCCGGCGCTGCTGGCCGTCATTGTCGATATAAGCTCCGAGAGCTCGGCTAGCGAGGGGGTGGTGCCGCCGGCGCCGTATGACCCGGCAGCGTTGAGCTCGATCCTGTGGGCGCCGAGGGCGGCGGCGTGCCGCGCCGACGAGGGCGAGAAGACGGGGATTTCGAGGTAGTTCATACCTAGTCTATCTCTATTTAATATTCTTTTCCAAAACAATGCTGAGCTCGCATCACTCCAGAGATGGGTTTGAAAGAATAGTTGATTAATTTGCCATTGTCTGACGGGTAAAATGAGGTGCGGAGAAGTGGGCTGCGAAGCTTCAGCGTTGGAATTCCTCGCCATCTAAACTAACCTGTATGAGGGACTGCTCAAACCTGGGGCCATGTAAAATTTGAAGCAAAACAACAAGAAAAAACAAGGCGCTTTTGGATTCCCATCGCAAAACAAATCACATCTCGTCCTTTGTCTTTCTTCACACTTGCCATTCCAGGGGTTTCAGTATAGCGCCGAATCGTCGTCGTCACCGCCGCCAGGCTTGGCCCCGTCCTCGCCCTTCCAACCCTCTCCATCTGCCCTGGCCCCGTCGACATCCGCCACCTTGCCTAGCTCTGGACGCAGTCGGAGGGCACCACCTGAGACCGGCGGTGCATCCGCTGGATCGGAGCCGGACCCGACGCGCGAAAACACCCCGTAGATGGCCGAGTACGCGGGCCCCGCGGGCGCGTCCGGCCGCCGCGGCATCGATGGTGGGTGGTGGTGGTGGTGGTGGTGGTGGTAGCGGCTGTCGACGGGGCCCCGACCCAGGATCCCGGAAGCCATGCCCGGCGCCGGCGGCAGCGGTAGCGGCGCAGTAGGATCGCACGTGCCGTACCCGATGCATCCGCCGTTGTATGGGCGTTGTAGCGGGACCCCGTGTCGGGTATTGGCAGCGCCGAGCCGCTGATAGTAGTCGTTCTGCTCGACGGATTGGCCGTGGCGGTCGATGATGCTCGGGGGTGTGTCACCGCTGCCGCCGTAGCTGTGATAGCTGTCGTTAATGCTGCTGCCGCTGCTGCCGCCGCCGCCGTACTCGCTGCTGCTCGCGCTGGGGTTGAGCAGCCGGCCCGAGGTCGCCATCTCCGTCAGGCGGAGCGCCGCATCGCGGATATCGCTGTCTGCGGGGCCCCACGGATGGTTGTGATACGGCGATTGTGCCGGCTGAGCCGTCGGTGCTTTCATCGCGGCGGTGGGCGCATGCTGCTGCGGGTAGTCAACAGGCCCTTGGTATGCCGCTGAATGAACGAGGTTTGACGACGCGGATCGGATGGGAAGGCTGGCTGGCCGGTGTGCAGGCCCTGGGGTCGCACGCTTGGCATCGTTGCTTGGTGACGACGCGGTCTTTGTGGAGCGGCCGCTTCCGCTCCGGCTGCCCCTGGGAGAGTGCTGGCTGCTCCTCCCGCTGCTGCCGCCGGATTCTCTTCCTCTGCCCGACTTGCGCACGGCACCGCGTCTGTTGGATCCTGTTGACCGGCTTACACGAGGCGCGTCAGGGTCCTCTACGATGATATGGTGTCAGCCACGAAAGAGAGAGAAAAAAAAAAACTGGTCTTCGAGACGCGGTAGGCAAAGAGCCCGACCGCCTCTTACGTGGCGGGAGGACCTACCACCAATGCTGATCAGGTATGCGCGGACAAACTGGTAGGCGTTTGGTGAGTAGCTGCGCTGATAGTTCTGGTACCAGTGCTCATCTGTTGAGCTCGTCAGACACAGAATGGAGGTTAGCAAGATGATGGATGGCAACACACGCTCGAAAGGAACCCTTGCACCTGAGAGAGAAGACAACCCACAAAGCATCTGAGCAGTGTATTTCCTGCGAGCCGCCTCACCCATCCAAGCCTCCATCAGAGGCACGAGCTCTTTCCACTTGTTGTCCTCGCGCGCGGCCGCGTCGACGCCGGCTCGGGACGGCGAGATGGGTATGATGCGCTGCCAGAAGCAGCGCTCCTCCTCCAACGACCACTGAGCGCCAACCATGTCGTCCGGAGATGCTTTCTTTGTAAGGTTTTTTTTTTCTTCCTGTGGATTGGTCCCGCGTTGAAAGCGCCTTACTGCGAGCTCGTTTGAGCCTTCTTCGAGATGAATAGACTTGAACAACAGCTAGGTTTGCGGTCAGCTCATCACACTTAGGTCAAAGGTACCGAGATTTGTTTCTCATATGTTTGGGGGGAGGAACCTCTACCCTTCGAATCAACAAGACGGTAACGAGGATTCAAGCAGAGAGTAATTACGAATAGTAGGTCAAGATAAAGGGCTCTTTTATCTGTTGCTCAAGTACTCGGAGAAGAAGAGTCTTTTAAGGGCCTTTCTGACGGAGCAATGCCATACAGTCACTTGCCATCCCGAAAGACAGCTTCAGATGGAGGAGATGCACATGGCAAGCTACGAGTAGGATAGGTTTGTTATTTGACGCTCTCGAGGTGATACCTCTGCTCGAGTTGATAAGTTGCATTACTACGATATAGAAGTGACACACCCGTCTCGTGTCGAGCTGATATAGTAAGGGCATCATGAGGCCGCCGCTGTGGTGGGATAGCGCCTTCGTGCGTTGTGATCAAGAGGACAAGCTCTTCAGTCCAGAGCAGACATGAAGTCGTCACCGCCGCCTGTTGATCTGGACCATTATACGACAGGGCATCGACAACTCACTAGTCTAGACTTGATCTATATCCATTTATACAGGGGCAGGGATCATCTGGATTGGCTCGGTCAGAACGTCGTTGTACAAAAGGATCCCTATTCCCAAGTGATTTCTAGACTCGATAGAAATGGCTATTTTGATATTGTACATGATAGATATACATAGGGGAAAGAAAACGAGAGCCTCCACCTGACCAGAGGGTTACACACATTAGCCTACACGGTGCCGTCAGCCTCAGGGGTTCTAGACAAGATCGATCTTGGCCATCACACGTTCCGTGTGTCCCGGAGCATTGTAAATGTGCCAGCCAGTCTGCAGAGCTGACACCAGAAGAGTGGCCGACACAAGCCCAGCGTCAACCGCCCGAACCGGAAGCGGAATATAGGACGCTGGGCTTGTCTTGCCGAGTTTTTGTCTTCTTTTCTTTCTTTCTTTCAAAACACTGCACATTTCCCCTCCCCTGCCATTCTACTTTCTTACAGCTCTCCCCGGTAAAGCATCTCGGTCCTCTTGTACCGGTCGGACCTCGCCTTGGCCTTGGTCGGACCCCAGCGCGCCCTGGCCTTGTCCTGCTGCCTCGTCATGCGCAGCTTGTGGTCCGTCATTTCCTTGCTACCCGTCGCGATCATCACGAAGAGCTTGGAGCAGCCGAACTGGGCCGCGAGTCTGACGACCGTGTTCTTGACCGGGTTCTCTGACCGCAGCCGCCGCATCTCGACCACCTCCTCGGCCGTGACGCGGCGCTTGACGTCGGGTCCGTCCTGATACTTGACGACCGGCAGGCGGTTGGCGCCGACGCCTCCGCTGCCGTCGGGGAACTTGAGCGTGGCGGAGGACTCGAACAGCGCGGCCATGTTGGCGCGCCGCCGGGGGTCCGACTTGGGCAGGAAGATGAAGGGCGTGTGGTACACCGACGCCTCGGACGACGGAGGGTTGAAGATGACGACGTCGTCGCCGTCGCCGTCGTTGACGGCGGTGGTGTCGGCGTGCTGCTTGTGGTGGTGGTTGCTGCTGGCGTTGTTTATGAGGAATGACGGGTGTGGCGGGACGTTGAGCGCGCGCTTGTGACGGTTCGTCGTCGCCTGCGTTCGTCTCTGCTGCTGCACCGTCCCCGCGGGCGAGGAGGCGGCGAGGGCCGGCCGGCACAACCTGCTCGCAAGAACCGGGCGGGGGACCGCGGCCTTCGCCCGGAGCAGTAACCGGGAGTCCATGATGCGTTGTGTATGTGTCTGTATGTTGTTTTCGAGAAAAGAATGTAATGCCTTGGCAGGCGTGCGTGGCAAAAGGTGGACGCCAGGCGATCTTTTCGGAGTGTTGTTTCAAAAGGAAGTACCCGGTGTCGCTTTTTCCTTGTTGGTTTCGTCGTGTTGCTAGAGTTGTGCAGTCACGGATACTGCAGGTCCGGCAGTTGGGCCGACCGAGTGTGTGCTCGTAAATCTTGAGGTTATGATGGACTCAAGAGCTGATGTCGCGTGGTTTGAGCCAAAAGGGTCAATCCTTTGAGAGCTCGAAAAAAAAGGAAGCTGGAAAAGAACCAATCGGAGCCAGGTACACGCCCCACCAGAATCGTGCCTATGTACGTGGAAACATAGACAAGGGCATGTTCATGTCACGTGATCTGCCTCTTACACTTTATCCTAATCCCGACCTTGACCATAACTCAACCTGGCTGCTATTCTTATTATGTACTATCCGAATCTCAATGTTTCTCATGGATGCTTTTCAACTTTGTCAAAGAAAGGAGCAAGATCAAAGATTGTAGATCTGTTACTTTTGTCTGCTAATACGCTCGTTATGCATCCCGGCCCGGATGTGTAATATGTACAAGAGAATTACCTTGAACCTGTATAGATGCTGAACCCGACCTCATTCACCATGCCCATTCGTCACAAAAGAAAACCCAGGCCCAAAATACTGCTGTTGTAAACCACCCTGGTCTTTAAACCGCCAGGCTCTTAACGCAAGTCCACAGTACCACTGGAACAACCACGTTATCGTTCCCACCCGTGAGAACCGCCTCCGTCAGGCTCGCCATGGTGCCGCAGACTGCAGCCCCGCGCAATGACCTCGGCCAGCCGTGTAGTTGGTCCTGGACCACCCAACGCCACGTGCATGGCCAGAGGCCAAGGCTGCACTCCTCTCTCAGGCCCTCGCCCGTGATCGTCCAGGCCCCGAGGCGCAGCCACAGGCCAGCCGCAGCCAGGCCTAGGAACACAGCGACCGCAAAGGCGAGGCTCCCCTCGAGGGACTTGCCACCGCCCCAAACCCATTTGCGATGACCCCAGCGTCGCCCGATCAGCGATGCCGCCGCGTCACCGAGCCCAACACAGACCACGCCTGATACCATGCTGACGTCGCGCGTTGGCACTTCCCAGCCCGCAAGAAGCGGACTCAACTGATCTTTCTTGTCGGTAGTGCCCTCACGCTCGATCGCCGCAAGCGACAGCCACAGTGGAATTGAACATCCTATCAGTAGGAAAATGTGGGATATGACCACCGGACCCCTGAGATCTCTGCCGTCGACGTATGGCGTTAGGAACGAGGCAATGGGCTTGGACAAGGGCGGAAGCTGGCTGGCGCGGATGAGGTCGAGAAGTAGAAAGATGGCGAGTACAAGGGCAAGGGCGAGCGCAACATATGTCGGGTCGACGTAGGTGGCGGGGAGAAGCATTCCAACCATCATGAAGTGAAAGACCTTGCGCCGCGTGTCCACCTCGTATATTGGTGTCAGCTTGAACACCACGGCCAGGCCAATGACGATGATCAGCAGCCAGTATGCGCTCAGCAGCAGGCGAGTGTTGGCCTCGCCAAAAACGGCATGCCGCAGATGCTCAGCCCAACCCAGGCGGCAAAAAGTCGTCGAACATTGCTCCATAATATCATTGTCTTTGTGAGGCGGCAAGCAGATCCAGCGCTCAAGGTTGGCCTTGACCACCTGGAGCCTGAACCAGGGCAAGTCGCCAAAGAGATAGCCCAGGGCCCAGCCAATGGGTTCTTCCCCCTGAAGGGCGTACTTGCTGACGTATGCGCGAACACCACCAAGTATGATGCAGATGATACAGAGGTACATCCACATAGCGTAAGCCCACTTCCTCGCTGTGGCCTGCGAGTGCGTCAGTGAAAAAAGTGCGCGGATGCTCGATGATGCCGATCTCTTTCGGCGTCCAGATGGCGTGTGCGTCTTGGAACGAGCATTCGAGCCCCCAAAGGTCGACAGAGTATGGCGCCTGGAAAGAGCGCGGATCGGCAATGAGTCGAAATTATCGGCCGATGATCCGATTTGCATGCTCTTGTCTTCGAACTCCGACGACAAGGTAAGAGTCTTGTGGAGGCTCAAGGGACCTCTGTGGCTCTCGTCGGGATTCATCTCCTCCATACGTGGGGTACCGGGTGAGAATCGTCCACTTGGGTTGCCGGCATCCGACAGGCCGCAGTGCTCGTCATCGCTGTAACTCGTAGCAAAGAGCTCATATCTCATGCTACGAATCGTGATGAGGTTGTAGAGATGCCGGAATAGCATGGAAGCTTGTCTGGAGCTGGAGCCATGGGAACAGGATGGTCTCCTGAAGCGCCACTTGGGCACGCGCGCTAGAGTGATCCCTAGCCTTATGATATGCCCGCACAGCACCAGCAAAGCCATCCCGCCGCCCCAAAGGAGGCTAGTCAGAATAACCATTTGTGGCGAGGTTGAAAAGAGCAGGATGTTAATCAGAACAATAGACAGGAGCTGCAGTTCAGCCGGAAGCAGACTCGTAGTCGTCAGCCGGTGGAGCAGCAAGCACAAGTTCTGGTGCAGAGGATACAGGAGGACGGCGGTCTCCCGAATGCTGACAGTGCCCAGCCGTCCAAGTTCCCAGTCGGGCGCCTCAAGCCCGCTGACCATTAGCGGGATAGTGGACACGAACCAGTGCGCAGGGTCGCAAAGTTCACCGCCCATTGCAAATGGGACAAGTGGTCTAGGTATCGACGCTATGCTCAGGATGAGATTTGGCACAATGACGATTTGATTGGTCGGCGACAAAAGTAGCGACACGAGTAACGGTATCATTAAAGGATAGAAGAGCGGTCCCGGATCAAAAGATGGTGGTATAGTTAATGGGAGCGGTCTTGAGGGGTTTCCTTGGATGTAGGCCCATAGGACAACCCGGAGAGGGTAGACTGCAGCCAATGTGGCAACCAGCAAGCCCTGAGCGGCCAGTTCTGTAGTATCAAGTCAGTAACAGCGTGTACATCTTTGGGTGTAGTCGAAACTGTCGCCATGAGGTCAGATCGTACCTTTTCGCCAAGCGTGCACAACAGGCTTGACATCGCGATTGGAGTAGAGAATAGCTGTGAGGGAGAACAAGATTAGGGCCTCGGCAGCCCGTCGAATGATTTCCTTTTTGCGCCGGGTCTTTTCGGACTTTGCACGCCTGTCCCTGCCAGACACATCCTGTCTCGGGCCTGGGGGACACTTGCGGCCCTCCTCCTCTAGTAGGTCCGGAGGCAACAATGGCGTGGAAGCCCCGGACAACGGCTCATTCCGGCCGCGTATTCCCTTGTGTAGCCTCGCCCGTGGGGCAGGCAGCCCCTTGAGGAAGTGCTCGTCGTCGGCGTCGGTGCCGCTGTCGCTCGTCGGCGTCGACTCCTTGACTAGAGGGGAACTCAAGGTGGGGGAGGCATTGAGTAGAGGAGATCCGGCGACGCGGAGCGGAGAGGAGGAGGAGTTGAAGGTGCTGCTCCGGTCGCTCTGTGGGGCGAGCTTGTCAGAGGGATGGAGGAGCTCGAACTTCTGTCGATGGTAGGGATGCGGCGAGCGGGCGAGGAAGCGCAATTGACCGCCGTCCCGGTCGTCGTCGGTGTCGCCTTCGGGGTCGGGTGTATGAGGCGCTGCTGGCGACGGCGGAAGCAGTCCTTCTCTGTCGGACATGGCTCGTATCAAGGTCGATCAAGCGGCAGTCGGAACCGGTCGACTTGGGCTCTGCTCAGGATGATGGTGGCATGGACAGGACTTGGCGACTCGGATGGTGGGCGCGGACGAGTCGAGTGTCCAGGGTGATGATGATGGAATGGATTTTGTTACTGCAAGCGCACGAGGGTTGGAATCGAGGGTGCGGCGAGAGACAATGAAAAAGGTTGACGACGATATGAGGCGCGATGATGTCGGTTCGTCCCATCTACGTTGGGGTGAAGACGTATCGAAAAGATTGCGGTAGGACGACGTAGCGCCAAACCACATGTCGAACCACCACATGTAAAAGCGGCTTGGCGGGAGGTGGGCGTGCGATGGAAACCGGCCGCCATTGGGCTGAGCGGGTCCACTGTGTTCGCAAGCAGAGAGAACGCCGTGCCTGGCGTTCACGCTTGTTGTATAATTAATTGCTCTGTTCGTAGATTGATGGGCAAACTGGAAGTTGTCAAGATGGAACAAACTTTTAGCTCTCCTCTTGGCTGTTGAGCTCTCCAGCCGAATTGCCCGAATGAAAAGCCGCCTCCTTGTAAGCCAGCTTCCGTACCTCATTGTGAAGTCCAGCCCTATTGAAGCCTCGGACTTTCAGCTACAACTCTACCTCAGCCGTGGTAGCCGAAGTCGTCGTTGAGGTCTTAATTATATTACCTTTGCTCAGGGGCAAAGGCCTTCGCATGCATCCAGCAGCATCATAAAAACACACTTGATACCAGTAGTTAGTCGGTCGTAGAATATCACCAATGCGTCATGGGCGCTTATCCGTAAGACGAGGTAGAGAACAGCTACAGTACAGCTGCAGCACGAGAACTGCGTCTTCTATCGGACCCTTCGGAATCGGGGATATTAAAGGTCAATTCGGTCTCGCGCAGGGATCTGTTGAGTTTTTCGCGAACGTCTAGAGACTTGCTAGACGAAGAGACCTCCACTACTTAGCTCCAGTCTAGGGAGAAACAAAGTAAAAAAAGATGAAAAAAGGAGACCCTGAGTCAGATGAAAGTTGATTGTATTCATGACTCCTAGACTGCTCGCAGCCAGCCACATGAGCCCACGGACAATGTGGGCGCACTCTTTGCTGGCATATGTGACGTACGGCAACTTATGCCGTGGGCTGTATAGCGACGCGTCTTTTTCTGCCAAGCCGCAAGCGCCGGCACATGTTGGAGAAAGAGAAAAGAACAAGAAATCCACAGGTGGCTGTTCATCGGAATGAATAAATGGTTGGATGGACAACGGCTAAAGCTTTTTGCGGCCAAGGTTTGACCATGATGATATTAGCGGCTGTCGTATAATTAGTCTAGCCCTTGTACTATGTAGGGCATCAAACAAGAGGGAAGAGTGGACGAAAACAGGGTTTCACAGCGAACATGGCGATTGACGTAGGAGAGGTATTATTGCTTGGTTGGCTCGTTGGGTACCTATGAATGGAGATGGTTTCCCTCGATGGGTTTCTGCTTGTCATCCGAGCTTGCTGCATTGAACTGCACTGCACTGCGCTGCACGGGGGATGCAACTGTTTGATAGGTGTACAAATACGGACGACCTGAAACTGTTTGTGTACAGCATGTTTCATTGTATCGCGCATGTTCTGTACTACCTTTCGAGGTCTGGCCAAAGGTAAATCGGTTGATGACGGGTCGCGCGAATATAGCGGATATTTGTTGGCCCAGATCTACATTGTACGGTACTCTACTTTACATAATATTAATAGATGATTATTTGCTTCCCATATAATTTGACTCTTCAGGCCCCTTACTCTGTAATCTGTGATG
This sequence comes from Pseudopyricularia cyperi, assembly GCA_031306065.1. NCBI lineage: Eukaryota > Fungi > Ascomycota > Sordariomycetes > Magnaporthales > Pyriculariaceae > Pseudopyricularia > Pseudopyricularia cyperi. The sequence continues at coordinate 9,456 of JASAOQ010000278.1, read as the reverse complement.
CTCGTGCGCCTACCACATTAATACGTCACTAATTATTCACTACCCGTAATGATAGCCGCACGTGGCAGGAGCCGTTGAGAAAGAAACCTTTGGCACGATAATTAATTCATCTTTGACTACTTCTACAAGTATATTCAAACCATCGTCCTGTGGACTCTTGGTACCAAATATCAACCCATTTGGAGGCGATGTAGATCCCAGGAAAATACGAAGGGGGGCTGTGAATGGGAGGGAAAAAGAGATGCCCGGATCTACAGAGCACTGCCAGCACGTCGTAACCTTCTTCCGCAAACGGCCTGGCGCCGACGCTTCGCGGTGGATAAAGACGCCAATGGAGGGGCCACAATCCCGGTCGGCCCCACTCAGAACCAGCCGCCGGGTTCCGTATCTCCTTTCTCATCCTTGCCGCGCTCTGAGGTCATGAACATGAAGAGACTGGAGATAGCTGGATGCCTGCTTGTCTGTCTGCCTGCCTGGACTGGGATTTCGCCGGGCAAAGGACATCATGGAATGCCAGCCATGACAACGAAGAAAAACAAAAATCTCATTGCTTTTCTTGTCTTGTCCTGCCCAGAGCGCGCATTCGAACGTCTCGACAACTCGTGTGGAAACCCGCCACTGTTCAACCTCTACCGTCAGCTCTGCAGCCCAGCTGGAAAAAGTCTTGCATGCAGAACACGTACTGAACGACCATACTGCTGCGCCTCCAGAACCCTACTTTGCTTTGCCACCACTGGAACACCACGCTACGCTAGCCTTCTTCAAAAGGGCAAACACAGCCAGACGGCTGTTTGGCATATGGTATTCACACAGCTCGGGGTGTGTTCGTCTCAACAAACCCTCCAAAACCACCAGCTATTAATACAACGGCCACCGCGGCTCCTTAGCCTAGAGAAGAGACACCGACCTGGATTAGCCGAAAGGGGCGAGGGACTTGCTGCCACCATCGGATCGCCCTAGCCAGTTGTTTGTCCCCCTCCAAGGCCCGACGGCGAGAAACGTTTAACGCCAACGCTCGCACTTTGACCTAAACTAGTTCTAGCACCTATTCACCCCAGCCACAACTGTCGTTCTTGACTCTCGCTGCCTTTAAACTTCGGACCAATCCCATCTCTCACCAGCGGTTTTATAGAAATAAGCGAGACTTCGTCTGATTGTTTCAGGATACCCTTCCATTCGAACTCCACCCTTTACATCCCGAGCTTTATTCCCGCAGCTGCAACTGCGTCTTATATCTGCTTTCCCCCCGCCATCCTTCAACAATGGACGGACGCCATTTCGAGGCTGGCTTGCCAACAGCGGAGCAGGAAAAGCACGCCTTGAGGGCAGCACATCTGCCCACGGCAACACAGAACGAGCCCCAGTCGCAGCATCGCAGGAAGATGCGGTCTTCGCGGCGTATCATTCTTGCCTTATTGGCCTTGGTTCTGGTGTCGGTCGGAGTGGCATCGGCGGTGCCGGGAGGACCTGGGGGCAACAGCGCTTGCGAGCAGGTCGAGGGAATCCAGGTACAGGGCGACGCGGGGCCCGACGAGTCCAACGGCTTCACGTGCCTCCTGAACGCCGTGTCGAGCGAGGCTCTGCACGATGTTCTGCATCGGTACTTTCCCAACCGCTTCAAGGATGGCATCTACGAGTCCGACAAGAGAGCCCTGGAGGCCGTCTACCGGGAGGACGCCCCGTTGGCAACGTCGCTTGTGAACATGGCCAAGCGCCAAGCGGGCGGCACAAACACCACTGTGGCGACGACTACGCAACAGAGCACGCAGGAAACCACGCGGGCAACCACCACACCTGCTCAGACTAGCACGACTGAGACCACTGTAGCCCAAACCACGACCACTGCGTCTACTCCCATTTCGACAACGACCACCCCGTCCGGTAAGTGACTTTCTTTTACTCGGGCCTCGATCGAAGAGGTGCCAACATCAAAGAGGGCTATTGTACTCTGCCTGTGAACCAGTTAACTAACCCTGCTGTTCAGTGACCACCCCATCTCCAACCACGACCTCCGCACGGTCTCAGAGGTCCTTCACATCTACTTTTACGTCGACGGCGTCGGGGGGCAAACTTGTCGTTGTCACCCAGACTTCGTATGTGGACGTTGACCCGACCGAAACCACTGGAACGCAGGCCGGCGGAAGTCTTCAGACCAATGCGGCGGTGGCATTCCCTCGGCACTTTGGCGTCGAGGCCGCCGCAGGAGTCATGCTTGGCGGTTGGATGTTTCTTTAGGGTGTCTTGATCATTTCAAGATTGTTCAGTACAAGTGGCAGGAATGAGGAGGGAAGCAAAACTCCTGCGCTGCTAAAGGTTTTTTTTCAAAGCTTCTTTTTTCTTCTTTTTTGTTTTGTTGTCTTTTTTTCTTATTTTTATCTTTCTTGCATAGCATCATTGCCGGCGCGGGGCTTACCCAGAGTACACAGACTCTATACCTTCCTTTAGCATTCCCGGCGCAATTGGCTTCACACGGGGGTTTGATCATTTTGGCGTTGGGATATAACGGTCGGCAAGTAAAATTAGATTGCTTTCTAGACAAATAATACATAGTACTAACTAGATCATCATAGAGACGATGACACAGTGAGCTCTCTTGTGATATACAACTTTTTGTATATTCGGGTATCTGGTTTTAATTTTGATTTAGGAAAATTTGACCTGGCATAGTGCCTTTTCTCTTTTTTCTTTCTTTTCTTCGCGCCAGACAAAGTCTGTATCATCAAACCCCAAATCCCAATTCCTCAGTAACGCCATCTCAATATGTAGGTATACACACAAATCAAGTAGACAGAGTAATTCAAGACAAAAGTACAACAACAGCGGCTGCTGCTGCTGTCCAACCCCCTACCCCGGGCCAATCTTTGGCATGTCGTGATGTTCGCTGAGTTTGGAGAGGTACGTGTTCAGCTCCTCGACCCGTTCCTTGTGCGTCTTGAGCAGCTCCGGCTTGGCGGAAGCAGACTGGGCCATTTCGAGGAGCTAAAGAGCAGCATTTTACCTAGTGTCAGCGATGTCTTTTTATTTTTTTTATTTTTTGTTTGGTTTGTCCCAAGCGAAATGCAGTACATAACCAATGCGATGGGGTGGGCAGCACTGCAAACAGCAGCCGCGGCGCGGGATAGCACCAACTCACCTTCTTCCTCTTGGCCTCCTCGAACCGGCGCTCCGTCTCGGTCTTGCGCCGCAGCGGGGGCGCGTCTTGTGGACGGTCGCCGCTTGCGGGACCTGCATCGCCATCGGCCGTCGTGGTCGTCGTCGCTACATCGGTCGGTGCTGCTTGTGTTGGTGTTGGTGTTGGTGCATCGGCGTCCTTTTCCCGACTGCTGGACCGCTCGGCCGTCAACGCGTCGTCCAGGTCGGCGACCTTGCCGGCAGCGTCCGACCTGCTCTTCTTCTTGTGCTTCTTGACCTTGGAGCTGCCCTTGAGGCGCAGGCCCTTGCCACCTGCTACTGTGTAGTCGTCGTCGCCCATGTCGCGGGGTGTTTGGGGGGGAGTGGGCCGGAGAGGTGTTTGCCGGCAGTGCTTTGGAAACGAATCCAAAGCGGTTTGTTGGTTGCTATGCTTTCGCAAGCAGGGGTTAGGGTCCAAAGACTTGGGACTATCTAGACTAGCACCAATCCACTTCAGTCGCTATCCTTAATCATGTGACCAAGCAATATGGCCCCACTTCACCGATCCCATATCTTTGAACGCGCCGCGGAGCCGAAATTTCTTCGTCCTCCCTTTTTTTCTCCCTTTCTTCTCCTCAGATCAAAAAGTATTCACAGAGACTGCCACGACCGCCACCACGATCTCCTCACGGTGGATTGGTTGCCTGCCTTCGTTACGAGGGCACCCTCTGGAGATCGAACCTTTTTTCCTTGGATATAGGAAGTCTCTTGCCTAGGAACTTTTCAGTTATGGGCATGAGATGCTGTTTGATGAGGAGACATGACCCCCAACGTGCCGGCCCAGCCAAATCACCGTGACTTTTCTCTCTTCACATGCACTTTAATCTTAAGCGTTTGCCGGTCTGCCCAAGAATGAAATCCCGTCTACATGTTGCCTTTCTTGTTGTCTGGGTTCTCGGTGACGAAATGCATCGCGAATCAGCCCTGCCGAAACACAGTTGCAAAAATGGGCCGTTGGAGGCTTACGACTCTTCTGGCACATAGAGGCACTCAGTGGTCGTTGGAACAGTGGTGGTTTATAATATCATCTAAACTCACAGACATCTATAAAAAAACCGGGCAGTCAATGGAAATCGGCTCTCGCCAAGGAGAGCGTCGTCAGCCCTGCTGCAAACGACCGTCTGAAGGCGTTTTGCCATATGGTCCCATACTATACCGAAGCAGCCTCGTGACGTCATTGCCGTCTTTTCAGAATGTGACGATTTGCAGGTGTGATCGTGGGTGGACGAGAGGAATCTATTATGAATGGATGGATGCATGATAGATCAGTGGCTGACATGTTTTACCTTGTCACTTTGGAATTCCCTTCAAAGAGTCTCAGCAGAACCCTAAGATCACCTCACCTACCTTGACTTTTGTCTCTTGTCCCCATACCGTGTGCTATCCATCCATCGAAAATCACATACTACAGCGCCCAAGGGCTTGCCTCACCACAGCCATGCAGACAGATCAACACCGGCCAGATGCCGAACAGGAGGAGGTCGACATGCCAACAAACTACAAAGAACGCCTGGACCAGGCCGCCAGAGATGCTCAGAACCCGCCCAAGCCGCCGAGCCAGGCTGGAAACCCGGTCATGGAAAAAGGTAACAGTTTTGGACCTCTTATGCTAATACACGCGACGTTGCTGTGTTCTTTTGACTAAACAGTTTCGCCCGGGCTCCGGCAGTAACCCAATACGTGCCGGCCATCGGAAAACTCTTGGGAGGTGACAAGGAAAAGGACAAGAAACAAGAACTGCCGCCAGGCGGCCAGATTCCCGGCCCGCCAGAGAGGCCGAAGCATGATGCTCAAATAGAGGAGTTTGTCAGGGCCCAGCACAGGAGTCACACGGGGGATTTGCTGGAAGAAAAAGGTGCAAACTGAATACGAAATGTCCGAAGTGATGTATCCAGGCCAGCCCAGTTTAAGGGGTTGGTTGGATAAGGTACCTACGAAGCTGAAAATACTGCAGGGTGTCTATCAATGTGATTCAGCTCCAAGAAACAGCACAATGACCTTTGGGCAGTTAGGACGGTTATGCAATGTTAGTCCTAGGCAGCATTTTCCAATTGTAGTATTATTCGGATCCCGAATGCTGCATGAAGATAAAACGCAGTCAATTTGACAAGGTAGAGTCAAGGATCAACAAATAGGCACATGTTCTTAATGGTTGGCTGACGAGGAAACGCGGTGGGGAGGATCATCACTGTCTTCAACTCTCGGGGTTGCTTCACACGTTTTGCTTGCTGGTTGCCATTCGTCTGTTACACCAGAAAACATATACGAAATTGATCGAAAACAGATCATTGCATCTTTACCTTTTTCCCCAGCCAAAATCTGCCTGGTTTCCTTTTGCGCCCCGGACTCAAAACCCCTCCTTTCTGCCCCTCCACTCCCCAAAACCACCCCAAGGATGGGCGACTCGGCCCAACAACCGCCCCGGGAGGACCAACCGCCGGCCGCCGCCGCCCCAATACCAATCACCATCGTGACAGGGTTCCTCGGCTCCGGCAAGACGACGCTGATCCTCAACCTAGTCCCGCAGCTCCGCCGCGCCAACCCGGCCTACAAGCTCGCCTTGCTTAAGAACGAGTTCGGCGACCTGGCCGTCGACTCGCAGCTGGCCTCGTCCGGCGCCGTCGCCGGCGTCCAGGAGCTGCTCAACGGCTGCATCTGCTGCAACCTGGTCGGCGAGCTGAGCGAGGCCCTGGCCGAGCTCCGCTCCACGGTCCACCCGGACCGCATCGTCGTCGAGACGTCCGGGTCTGCCTTCCCGGCCACGCTGGCGCTGGAGGTCAACCGCCTGGCGCGCGAGACCAAAGGCGCGTACGTCCTGGACGGCGTCGTCAGCGTCCTCGACGTCGAGAACTGGCAAGGGTACGAGGACACGAGCTACACGGCCCGCATCCAGGCCCGCTACACGGACTTGGTCGTCTTCAACAAGTGGGAGGGCTGCGACGAGCGCCGCTTCGACGTCTGCCTCGACCGCCTCGGCGACCTCGAGGTCGACGTCGCCTGGGTCAAGAGCGACAAGGGCTGGGTGTCGATGGACCTGGTCTTTGGCGTCGACGGCGGCCTGGCGCGGAGCCTGACGGGGGAGCAGGCCGCCGCGGACGAGCGCGGGGCGCACGGCCACGAGCACGACCACCAGTCCGAGGTCGAGGTGCTCAGCATCGCGCTGGAAGGCAGCGGCACGGCGCCCGGCGCGGCGGTGGACGCGCAGGCGCTGCGGAGGCTGCTCGAGGCCGCGCCCAAGGACGAGGTCTACCGCATCAAGGCCGTCTTGTCGGCCTCGTCGGCGTCGCCCGTCCTGCGCGGCTCGGACGAGGACGCTGCCCCGAAGGCTACAACGACAGCAGGCGAAGGATCAGACCCCGCCGGTCCAAGCACGCAGCGGTACATACTGAACTGGGCTTTCGGCAGGTGGACGTTCACCCCCGTGGCCGGGAGCACGTCGGAGCACGAGTCGAGCAGCGGCGTCGCGCTGCGCATGACCATGATCCTGGCCCGCTACGAGAGCACCAAGTGGAAGAAGAAGCTCGAGACGGGGGGTTTCATTGTGCTGGACGGGGAGGACAAGGGCAAGCTCACGATTACGAAGATTGCGTAACAGACTGCTGGGTGGGAATGGGGGCGGTGGGTGTGGCACAAATGTACTGCCACGAAGCTGCATGAGAAGTGTTGATGATTGTTTGCGTAAAAAAACTAGATTAGGTGTCAGAAAAGGAAACAACGCGGAAGGGATATAGAAGGGCAGATTCGCCGCCCAGCTGCTCTAAATACAGAGAAAAGAGACAGAAAAAAAAAAAAAAGATGTACAATATATCACAGTTCCCGATACGCAGGGTGAACAGGAAATATCTCAGGCCCGGGACCCCTGAAGAATCGAATAGACGTCTTGTCCGACTTGAGCAGCCCCATCTGCTCCCTGCCGCGCAGCTGACTGAGTATCGGCAGGACTGGCGCGGTCTCGGCAGCGCGCAGCCCACCCAAGGCGCCCTCGATATAGGCATCTCGCTCCACCCCAACCGCCCGTGGTCGAGTCGACGCCTCCGGCCTGACCCTTGCCCGCCTGGAAGGCTCCGGCGGAAGGAAGTAATACTCGAACCCCTGCCCGGCCGCCGTCCAGTCAAAAAACGCACCACCAGCACCGCCGTCGCCGCCGCCGCCGCCGCCGACATCGTCCTCAATGTCCGCGACAATCCGCTTCACCGGCTGCTGCCTCCCCTCGTCGACCCTCAAGCGGCTTCCGCCGCCAGCCCGTGTCGTCCCGCGTCGCCGCTTCTCCTCCTCCTCCTTCTCGGCAGAGCGCAACGCGGCCGCGAACCCGGCGTCGACCCCGCCCCCGTGCAGCATCCCCCCCGCAGTCCCTCCCCTGGCGCCCCCGGGACTGTTGACGAGCTTGATCTTCTTGGGCGACTGCAGCGCGGCCTTTATGCTGATGCCCCGCGCGACGCCGACCCTGGCACGCGTCGGCGACGTGTCCACGCTGCTGCTGTTGTTGCCGCCGTCGTGGAGGTGGGTCGCCGCGGCCGCGGGCCGTCGGCGCGACGACGGGGCCGGCTCGAGACTGAAGGGCTCATTCTTCTTGTCCTCCTCCTCGCCGTCCTGTCGCCACGGTCGCCGGCGGCCCCTTCTATAGTCGGCGGCGGATGACGATGAGGAGTCGGAATCGGCGGGGGTCATGTCGACAAAGACACCTCTTGGCGCCGTCAGGTAGCCGCTTTCGGATGCAGCGGTCCGTGTTCGGGACGGGTGCGCGGCTGATGGTTGTGGTGGCGCAGTCGACGGGGCCCGGACGGCAAAGTCGACCGCCTCGCCCGGGTACATCGACTCGCGGCCGTACTCGGCCTGCGCCTCGCCGACGAGGGGCATTATGGATTGCGGCGTGGGCGGGATGGGCGAGAGTATGTGCGGCGGATGGTCGAGGAGGCGGCCCGGAGCGGTCGCCTTTCTAGACGGGGCCTGCCGCTGCCGCCGCTGCTGTCGTTGCTGCTGCTGGTCTGGCTGGGACAGCGGCCCTGCAGTCGAAGATGGTAGAAGTTTCCGCTGCATGATTCGGGACATGCCCGAGGAGTAGACGCCCATTCTTTTCGACTGCGACGCACTCTTGCTCTTGAGTGACGTGGGCGTCGGAGGCAGGCGGGGAATATTCTGCATAGCGTCTCTGGGCGACGTCTTCGCCCTAGAAAATGGCCTCTCTTCATCGTGATTTTCGTTGTCGTATTCGTCCGTGTTTATCAAGTCCCGAATGTCGACCAGCCTCCCTATGGGCGCAGGCCTGCTCCGCCGCATACCGTGATGGTCCGTAGACACCGCCCTCCGCTGCTGAACCACCGCACCACCCGCCGCCGTGGGATCTCGCTCCCGCTGCTGCTCTTGCAGTGTCGTGTCGCTCATGGTGGCGGTGGCGGCGGTCCACGTCGCTGCCCTCCTCTGCACGACGTCCGCCGGCTGGCCGCGCCCCCTCGAGACGTTGTAGGCAACCAGCATCCCCGAGAACAGGGCCTTGCACTCCTCCTCCGAGGGTATGTCGGTGGCCGGGTTCGACGGCCGGTCGGGGTAATGGGTGGGGACGAACTCGGCGGCGGCGGCGGCGGCGGCGGGCCTGCGGTTTCGGCCGCCGCCAGTGCTGCCAGTGATGGTGATGATGCTCCGGTCTATGTGTCTGCCGTTTGGGAAAGGCCTCGGGTTCTTGCGGTTGCTGTTTTCCATGACTGCTTTGTTGTCACGCGCAGTTTATCACTGGGCGAGGATGATGTCATGAAAGAAGAGAAGAAGCGGAAAAGGCAAGTCTGTATGCATTACACACTCATATTGTTTTTTTAGTTGATGGGTTCGATAGGCGTGCGCGCCCTCTTGGACGCCTTTTGAGGGGAAACCAATGTGATCTCACGCGCAGCCAATGTTTTGCACAAAGAAAACCAGAAAAAAGGAACAGGAAAATGTGAGCAGCTGCCCTCAGGTGCACACTCTGTGGCGAGCTTTCTATCCATTTTCCCCCTTTGTTTCGCCCAGCTCGGCTCGGGAACTGTAAACATTCCATTGTTCTCCCCAAACAAACCCTGGGTGTTTCCAGCTGAGAAAAAGAACAAGATGCGCGTGTGAGAGTAGCAGAAGCAACATACTTCGGCTGTGGGGTGTGTTATATGTGGCGTTCTTGTCTCGGGCTCGAGGGAACCCACCACGCTGACTGAAATGAATGGAACGCAATCAAAAGTTGTCTCGGAGGCAAGCATGGCAGGTAGCGGCCGTCGACGACTTGGCAAAAGAATCGGAATGTCTCACATTTCGATTTGGGGG
>JASAOQ010000277.1:0-12706 GCA_031306065.1 Pseudopyricularia cyperi | reverse complement strand
GGGGGAGACGAAACTATTGAAAGAAACCTAAAATAAAGCGACTGTGCCAACTGCACAAAAGTACAATATGGAATTGGTGCCTCGCCAATTCCCCCCTCGCCTTTTGTTCAACCACCCCTATTTCTTGGAGGGGCGAGGAGGGGGAGGAAAAGTCCGGTTGTGACGGCTCTCTCGCGCCCCCCCAACCAGAGAGAGAGAAGGGGGAAAATTAATCAGGTCATGGCCGAAAGAGATCTTTGATTAATTTCCGAGCAACATATCGAAAAAAAGAAAGAAAAAAAAAACAGTGTGGACACTCGCGATGCAGCAGAGAAATTTGACTTTTTGGGGGGCTCTTGTTACATTGAGATCGGGGTGTGACCCTTTTGCGCCATGGGAATCCTGGTGAACTCCCTTGACCAGAAGGCACAATATATTAGCCGCAAAATATAATCAAGTGAGCCGGCTATCAAGGTAATAGTATATGCCCAGCCCGAGTGTAGACGCGTAGTAATTAATTACTACTCGGCAAGTCTAGGTGGCCATCACGTTTAAACGAGGCGCCTGAAAAGCAATCAACAGGGCTGTTGTTTGACAGGTCTTAAATACATCGCCGTCCTCGCCACTGACGCTGAAATCCCATCACGGAATGCGCCCAGAGCTTCAGGCCCAAGATACCGTGGTAAAGAACAAAGAATAAAAGTATTAGAATTGCAACCCTGACAACCCAACGCTGTGATCTAAAAGTAAACAAACAAAACACCAACCGCTCTTATATCATCGCCCACTCGATCCTGCGCCCCTCCCGCGCCCGGCGCACAGAGCTCGGCGGCACCTCGTCACCATGCTCGTGCTTCCCCGATACAACCTTCCAGTTGGCAGAAGACGGCAGCATGTCCAGTGAACCGCACAGCGTCCTGTCGTCGTCGTCGTCGTCTTCGTCATTATCGTCGTTTTCAGGCCCAAAACCAACCATCCCCCGCCTCCCCACTAATCCCCCAGCCCCCATCCACGGAAACGGCACGCGCGTCACCACCGAAGCCGCCTTCACACCGCCATCATTGTGAACATCGTCACCCTTGGTACCATCACCAGGCCATCCGCCCGTGGGCTCACGCCCCGGACCTCGCCACGGCCCCGGCGCCAGCGCGCCCTCCACCACGTCCCGGAGCACGTCGTCAGCCAGCACCGCCCACCACATCCCGACCAGTCCACGGACCTGCCGCCGCGCCTCGTCGTGCTCGGCCGCCCACCGGCCCAACGCGCGCGCCAGCGCGTCCCGACACATGCACCACAGGTCCTGTGCCGGTGGGGGCCCGCTGCCGCCCACGTCGTCGCCGCCGCACCACGCCCGCACAAACGACCGCACCGCCCGCTGCTCCGCCGGCGTCGTCGTCAATGTCCGCCCCGACGATGTCGCAAGGAGACCTCCCTGCGCCAGCATGTCGCTGCTGCTGCTGCTGCTGCTGTCGTCAGTCGCGTCGGCCAGGCGGATCGTCGCTGCCAAGGTGCGGAGGCTGGTGAATGCGTCCGACATGCTCTGCTCGACTTGTCATCGGGCAAAGTGTGGCAAAGTGTTAGTGTCATTACCGGCCCTGGGAACGGACCAAGGGACGCAATAAACCCAACATCCTCATCGACTCACCCTCAAGCAATCGTTTCTCAAACAAGCTCCTCTCGTTGTGACGCTTCCCGAAAAACCACGCCTTGCACCTGCGGCCTAGTCCACAACCCCTGAGCTCCGACGGCCTGCCAAAGTGGTCTTGGTGATTTTTGCGCAACAGCGCCACGACGTTGTGCATCTCCTGGCTCAGTCTGTAAGCGACGCTTCTGCTGCTGCCGCCGCCGTCATCGGCCCGTTCATGCTCACCACCACCTTGGGCGATATACCGTCCAACCTCGTGCTGCAGCTCCTCAGCGCCGTGGGCAAACCTCACCAACGCCCCCTTCAACACCTCGCCGCACACACCAATACGGCCTTGCTGCTGCTGCTGCTGCTGATCCCCACACAGCGCCGCCACGTCCAAGTCAACCCCGCCAGCGACGCAGCCGTCCATGGCCCGCACCAGAGCCGCGAAGCACGCCATCCCCGGAAGGGGCTGCGCGCCCAGCGGCGGCGCGACCCAGGGCCACCAGGCCTGGGGCAGACGGTACTGGTCCGCGTAGCAGGGGTCCGTCGGGGGGACGTCGGTGCGCCGAATGCGGACGTGGGTCCAGGGCAGCGGCGCCGTGGACGGGAGGCCCAGCGCGCGGTTGACAAAGGTCGGGTTGTGGAGGAGCTGGTACGCGTCGGCGCAGAACTTGCCGACCCTTCGGGTTTCCGCCGCGACGGTTCCATCCCCTCTGCAGCCGTATGAGGAGTGTACTGGGATGTTGGTAGCGTCGATCTGCGTTTGCTGCCTTGTTAGGGAAACGCCTTTTTTTCATGACTGTGCATGCTTTTTGTAACGCGTGTAGCCCTGCTAACCCGTACCGCGCATCAAAGAACAAACTAACCTCGAGTGCAACAAGGTCCAACGCCTCATGGCTGAGCATCCCCCTCTCCCGGTCCCCAACAGCCCGATACCTCCCCTTGAATCCAGACTCCTTGAATGCCAGGGCGAGGAGCTTGCTGTGTTCATCGGCCAGTTCGGGGTTCATATAAACATCTGACGCGCACCACATTTCATGTGTCAGTCGCTCCAAGCGCAGTAACACAAAGCTTTTCCATTCGCAACGCTGGAATGAGGTAATGTGTTGGTGTGCTATAAAGCCACAAGACTGTCCAAAAAAGAAAATACAGAAAAAAAAAACTTGCGGTATGTGATTCTAAAGTCGGCCTTGGACGACCTCCTCCTTCTCATCCCCCAGGCGATGCGCTTCTTCGCCGCCATCTCCACCGTTGCGAGACTGATGCGGCACTTGAGCTTGCCCTTGAGTTCTTCCCAGCGATAGAGGTTGGATCGGAACAGTTTAGCCATAACGAGAAACGAGAAACGAAAAAAGGGATGACTTGAACAGAATATTGTTAACAGGATAAACGGGCTAGTCTCGGAACCAAGGGCTGTCGGAGATGATGTTGTTTCCTGGTGCACTGCCCTGTCTGTCAGCCTCTTTTGCAGTTTTGATGTGCGCAATCGTGTCCGGCAACTTCACTCGAGTATGTAGATGCCGACCCAAGTCGACCTTGTCCACGGTTGCCTGCCCTGGGGTCCAATCCTCATCATCAACTTAGGCTGTTTCCTTTCTTACCTAGAGCGCGGTTCCTTCCTAGTCGTCGTCTGTGGCTGGAAAAAAACAAGAACAATAATCTGAAGCCCCTTGAGCTCCCAGTTAACGCCATAGACTTGAGGCAAATCGCGACAAACCTATAAGCACTCGCATAACAAGGCAGCGAACCAACTCTCAAAACGAGTAAAAGTCCGGTGATTACATGTACATTGATATACAATAACAGCCTCGGAGAGGGAAAAAGCGCCCAATCATTCACCCATCGTCGATAAGGGCCTTGGAAAACCAAACATGACCCATGATATCCTTTTGTCAAAGTCAACCCAAGCAGCTTTATCGCCGTGCCCCTAAAACGCCAAACGTGTCCACTTCAAAGAATGCCCAGCCAGAGCAAGAAAACTTTAGAAACGAGAAAACAAAAAGAAAACCCAGTGCAGACCGGATGAGCCGATTTGAGGCGAACAAAAGGCCACCCTATAAAACAGGTAGACTCGATTACAAACTGGCTTACTGCTCAATGGCCATGGCGTCTTCTTCATCGTCATCGCCGTCCGCAGTAAGGCCGAGAAGACGTGCATACTGGACCGTAAGCCGCTGGAGCTCCCTGAACTTGCCTATAATGTCACGAAAAAAAAGATGGTCAGCAAAAAAACACTCAAAATTCGAATGACTGCCGCCATAGGCAGCACACTTACCAAGAATCATGACAACACCCTTGAGCAGCTCTTTGCGGTCCCATCCACAAAGCTCGCCCTTTCCGTACCAGCCCCATCCCTCGCCCTCTTCCTTCCCGTCTACCCTCTTTTGCAAAACTCCACCCACGAGCGAGTTCAGCAGCTCCTCCACCTTGCCCCTGAGCCCCTCGGCGCCGATGCGCTTCGCGTACATGTAGAGGTACAGCCTGAACTCGTCCTTGGCCCCGAGCTGCAGCGCCCCGGCGATGCGGTTCTCGAGATGTGCAATGCTGACGCTGCTCTCGAACCCCTCGAACCCCTCGCGCCCGAGCAGCGTCTTGATCAGCCGCTGCAGCGTGTACGCCCGCCCGCGCAGCAGGAACTCGTTGGTCGTGTGGCGTTCCAGGAAAGGAATGACGCCGGCCGAGACCGACACGCCCTCTTGCGACTTGGGTGCCGGTGCTTCGTTGGGGCCCACAGCTGTTGTTTGCAGGGCGCTACTGGCGCTGTCGTTGCTGTTCCAGTACTGACTCCCGACGGCCCACCAAGTTTCCGAGAGCCGCTGCCACGAGTATATTGTTGGCGAATACATGAAACCATCCCCGTTGCTCAAGGTCACGACTACCATGCCCTCGGAGTTTAGGTGCGCCGACGTGACTCCAAGCCCAGGCGTTGGCCCGTGGGGGCTGAGGGTATGCATGGCTATGTCCAGGATGGGCGCCAAAGAGACTGGAGGGAACGGCGAGCTGAAGGTCTTGACGTTGTAAACGTGAACAAGACCCACAGCCGTGATGCACAACAACCAGTACCCACGGCTTTCCAGGATGACAGGCTGTGAAGACAGGACGACGGCGTTGAGCAGCCGCCTTCCAGCGGGAGACCACACATAGAGCGTGCCGTCCTCACACGCGGCGGCCCAAAAGTTCTTGTTGCCCGTGACCAGCATCACGGCCCTCGGGAGAAAATCGTGCCAGAGAAGAGCCCCGCGTTTTGTGGCCGTGATGTGAGACGGATCCCGTGGTGCAACGGGATTCTTTGCCTCGAATATGACGTTCTCCGGAACTTTCGAGGCCTCCTCAAGGGTGCTCTCTTCCCGGAGCACGCCCCTCTCCAACGGCCGGAGTATGTGTGACCTGACCTTGGGGACCCCAAGTCTGACCTGGGAATACGCAATCGACGAGCCCAAGACAGCAGGTCGTAGCACCTCTGGAGTGGGAATCACCCTGTCTGTGGGATCTCTTATCTGCGCAGGTTCGGCTCCCTCGACGCCATTGACGAGAACTGGCACAGGGCCGTTGTGGGACCTCCTGGTCGCTGCATCTTCCTCATATTCATCCTCCAGCACAGCTGCTTTGCGTTTGTTGCCCAGCAACATCGACGCCAAGCCTCCCCGAGGCAGGCCTTCAAAGGGTTGTGTGAGATCCAGAATGGTCTGCGGTGCATCGGTTTGCGAAGGTTTTGTTGAGCTTTTGCCGACTAGGTGCGATTGTGGCAGGGAAGATGTCCCGGTTCCTGAAGACGAGACCAGCATAGGCGCGACTCTCTTCTTGCCGTTCTTTGTGATTGTGACTCGGGATTTCAGTGCTGCTATGCGCTCAGCTTTCTTGGCCTCGCTCTCCTCCTCATTCTCTTCATTCGGAGCATCCTTGTCATTGTCCTTGTCCTTTTCCTTTTCCTTTTCGCCATTGGTAGTACTCGACTCGCCATTCACCTCCCCATTTGTGGGCTTGACCCCATTCGTCGTAGGCGTCGCGGCAGCAGGGGATGCGGCGGGCGCATCTGACATGGGAGCATCGCCCATGAGGGCCCCCATGCGATCCTCCGCCCCGCGCAGCTCTCCCGCTTTACTTTGGTTCTCGAGGGTCAAGCTATCGATATCCTCGGCGGTGCCGGCACCCTTCTTCGAGCTGCTGTATTTTTGCAGAGCCTTGTCGTTCTCCTCGGCAGTTGCTACCCAGCCCAGCTCGCCCTGATCAAACTTTAGGGCGTATATGCCGCCGTCCAGGCTACATGCAAACAAGACCTGGCCGTCAGGGGTCCACGATAGATCCGCAATCGACTTGGATGCCAAGTCCTGGAGGATGATGAGAGGCCTGGATGTGTTGGTGTTCCAGATACTGAGCGTCTTGTCTTGGCCCGCTGACGCAATTACCGTGACCAAATTGCTAGCCCCGTTGCTGTTACCGTTGGCTAGGGCGGGATCTATGGTATGGAAGAGGCGGGGCGAGAACTGAGTGACCTCGGTGGGGCCCTCGTGCCCGATCAGGTTGATCTCCGACTGCCAGTTGCCTCTCTCTATAATGGCGACTGAACTGACGGGGCCGTTGACAGCGTTGGCAGCTGCGATGTGGTTTCCATCAGGCGACCAGGAGCATCTCCTAAAGTACGTGGTGAGGGGCGAGCTCTTAAAGGGAGTGTTAATCGTGGTCTCGAGCACAAAGTTGTTCACCATGTCGTGCTGGGTTGCGTTTGGTGCAGGCGGCGTGAATCGGAAGATCTTGATGGTGCGGTCGTCGCTGGCCGTGGCAAAGAACTTGTTGGCGGGATCGAAAGTGATGCCCTTGACGTGGCTCTGATGTAACGCCAAGGTCTTGAGCTTCTCAAACGTGTGGCCGGACCAGACGACGACCTTGGAATCCAGGCCCACGGAGACGAGGATGGAGGAGTCGTGGGACCAGGCTATGTCCTGAACGTCGTTCTCATGCCCTACCAGACGCTTGTATGTCTTCCAATTCTCTACTGGGGGCGGCTCGTTGGTGCCTAAAAGAAATGCCGCGTTAGTAAACGCCCATGTCCCGCGTAACATGGCGCTCTTTCGTCCTCCCAGGCAGCAAAGTGATCGTACCAAACCTGACCGTGTGGGACGGGGGGTTGCTGTCGAGCTGATATATGCAGATGATCTTGTCGTCGGCGCCCGAGGCGAGGTATCGACCGTTGGGAGAAAAGCGCACGGAGTGAATGGTCCCCAGGTGGTGGCTCATGTGGCAGAGCTGCCGCGGCTTCCTGTAGCTCTCATCGTCGGCCTTGTAGATCGCCTCGGTCGACCAGACCCGAACGTGGCCATCGCCACCGGCAGTGGCCAATCTCGAACCGTCCGGGGAGATGTGGCAGCTGTACACCTCGAAATCTTTTTGTTCGCCTGCAAAGAGATGGGGGATGAAGAGTCAGTCGGTGGGCTGGTAGCAAAGCCGTTAGGGGGGGAGTCTATGGTGTCCATGGCTGGTGTCGGCGAGCGAGCCATGTTATGAAAACGTAGACCTACCACTATGGCTCAGCCATGAAGGCTTGATTATGTGCATGGTGTGCTGCTTGGTCCCTCGAGTCTCCTTCGCATCATTGAGCGACCTCGAGCGTCGTTGTTGTTGTAGCCGTTTGTTGGCTTTCGGCTTTTAATTTTCAGGAACTGTTCCTCAAGCTGTTGATTTTAAAGTTCGCGCAAACGTAAATGCGCCGCGTCTTGCAGATTGAGCTAGAGCTGGCGCGCCTTTGCATTATTCGTTATTAGTTAGGTAGGTACTTTGGGTGTCATAGTGGATACGAGGCCCTGCGATGATTGGCTATTTGACGCTGCGGGAGTCTCTGGGGCGGGGCGCACGCGCTGACGTTGGTGCCGGCTTTTGCGAATCGTCAACTGTCCCTTGGCACCGCAATTTCGTCTTCGTATCAACCAAATACCCTCTCCCAAATACCATATCGAGACACGACCGCACTCACCCTCATGCTCAGCCACTCCGCACGACAGTTGAGCAAACACACGACCCGCCGCCCAAGATGCAGGGCTTCAACATGGGACGCTACGTCCCCCCAGACGTCGAGGGCACCGTCAGCGCCAACAAGCTGCACGGCAAGCACCCGCTCGGCTCTCGCGCCCGCCACGGCGGCGGCGCCCTGACCGTCCGCTTCGAGATGCCGTTCCCCGTGTGGTGCAGCACGTGCCCCGCGGAGACCCTGATCGGCCAGGGCGTGCGCTTCAACGCCGTCAAGCGCCGCGTCGGCAGCTACCACAGCACCGCCGTCTTCTCCTTCTCCCTGAAACACGCCGACTGCGGCGGCGACATCGAGATACGCACGGACCCGCAGAACACGGACTACGTCGTCGTCAGCGGCGGCCGGCGGCGCGACCCGGGCCTGAAGAGCACAGAGGGCGAGAGCCTGGTCTCGGCTGCGGACCTGGCGCGCGCGAGCCTGACGTCCGTCGACCTGGCCCGGGGCGGCGGCGGCGGCGTCGGCGTCGGGGCCGTGGTGGACGAGAGCGCGGCCAGGGAGGCCGCGTTCGCGAGGCTGGAGAAGACGATCGCGGACAGGGCGGCGCTCGCGCGCGCGTCGAGCCGCGTCGAGGAGCTGGTCGACGTCTCGGCCCGGGCGTGGGACGACCCTTACTCGCGCAACTCGGAGCTCCGCCGGGCGTTCCGGCAGGGGCGCAAGGAGCGCGAGGCCGCGGCGGCCGGCGACGAGGCACTGAGGGACAAGATGAGCCTCGGGGAGCAGGTCGTCCTCGGTCCCGAGACCGACTACGACAGGCGACTGGCTGCCCTCATGGACTACGGCGATCGTGGTGACCGGGCTCCTGATGTCGCCGAGCTGGCGATGAGCAAGCCGCTCTTTGTTGAGGATTTGAAACGCGTCGCCAGCCCGGGGAAGTCACAAAATTCAAAGGAGAAAGGCAGGAGAAGTGAAAAGGCCGACACACCCCGCAGAGCTACTTCTTTGCCGCTCAAGTCGGAGATTGCCAAACAAAGGACAAGAGAAGGCCTTATTGGCGCAATTGCCACAACCCACAGGACGACGAGAGACCCCTTCTTGGAGGGGCTACAAAGCGAAAAGCCCAGAGGGCAACGACTCATCCCCGGCCTCAAGCGGAAGCGGGATCCACACGCAGATCGCGGCAGCGATGAAGTCGCCAGGGTTCCGGCGCAGCCCTCGCGGCCAACGCCACCGCCAGAAAAAGCCTCTGCGGCCAAGGCGACGACCCCAGCCTTGGTGAGCTACGACTCGGATCCTGAGGGATAAGTCGATTGCCACGACGATGCTACGTTTACATTTGCTTTAATTTGCTACCTGTGATACCCATATAAACTTACTAGATTCAAGTCAGCTTACACTATTGGCCTCGCGGCCTTGCTTTATCAACGGTGTTGTCGATTGGTTTGCAGCATAGCGCAGGACGACAGAAACTCGTTTTACAGGTGCCTTATTTACTACTTTTCATTGTTGTCATCTGTACAAGTCTTTACAAGTGCCCTTGATTGAAAATGTAGAGCTACTTCTGCATGGCACGTCTACCAGTTGCAAAGCCAGCGGCGCCAGCTGGAAGGGGGGCGAATTTCCTCGCTGTCAGCTTTCAGATCCTCGTAATCCGATGCGGCTTCGCTCCTTCGAGCGGGAGCCTGGTTCTGTGTGGCTTTGACTGCGGCGACTGAGTGTATAGTCAGGCTAAAGTCCCCATCTTGCTGGTCAAAGAAGCTGGACCACAAAGGAGCCTGTCAGTAACCTGCATGAACCCAGCTCGTGTTTTGCAATGCTTCTTAATATCGCAACATACCTCCTCATCATAAATGAGATCCGCTTAATGTTTGCCCGGTCCAACTTGGCATCGTCCACATCTCTGCCTCTGTACGTGGCCTTGAACTGGTCGATCGGCATCTCGATCTTTGCGACGCCGGCGGCCTGCTGCCCTGCCGGGACGACAAAGTCGTATTCCCAGCTGACGGTGCTCTGTTCGCGGCCGTCGGGTCTCCGGGGCAATATCTCATCCTTGAGCGTCAGAGTGTACTTTTTGCCGTCGACAGGCACCGCGACGCGGGCGACGAGAGCGCCGACGCCGGTCAAGTCGACCAGGAAAGGATCGACAGTGCGCTGGGAGGCGAAGCCGGCGCCGCCGAGCGTCTTGGTGTCGAGGGTGCCGTGGAAGGTTGCGGCCGAGCGGTCCGCGTTTACCGTCATGTGGGAGACGGAGCTGCCGCCGCGCACCCTGTCGTCGACGGCGGTAAACTGGGCCTCAATCCATGGCCTGGGACGGGGGCGGCGTCTTTGTCAGTATTCCCTTCCCTTCCCTGCGTGGCCAAGCGGAACTGGGCGGCGGAAGAGTATGCTGATCCATGGATGTTCCAAGTTTGACTGCATACGCTTCGCCGGCTTCGGCCCGTCGCGATTCGGGGAAATGAGTTGAGGGCAGTGTTTGAGCGTACTACGCTCGTCTGAAAATCGGAAATACTGGAAATGAGCACATGTGTTTGGGGGGGGGGTTGTTAGTTTGCGATCTGACGAGAGGCCTCTCAGGACAGGACTCCGGACGATAGTAAGGCTATTTTCGTACTACATGCGTAGGACTACAAGCCATGATTTGTGCAGCTGCGGTAGAGGAAGGGTGAGGCCGCCCAGGCAGCCCGGGGTAGTCCATGACTTTTGTGGAAACGGTGAAGAGCCTGAGACGAACAGCACATGGCCACAACAAGAGCGCAGTGATGGGCTGGTTCGAGAGTCAAAACGCTGGAAGGAGCTTGCCGAAGCGGAGGACCTCATCGGAAGATGCCAAAGTGTAAACAGGCTCAAGCTTTCGTGGTTGATGGGATGGACAATCAAGGATGCAGGACAAAGAGGATGGACCCTGGGGAGCGGGATAGGACGGGACTGGGCGCCGCCGCATTGGGGTAAGCATGGCCACTTGGTAGCAACGAGAAGCAAGCACAGCCGGAGATCCAGAAACACAGCACAGGAGAGTCTGACGTACTTGTCACCACCAAAGATGTACTCGGTGTGTGCCATCGTGGGCGTAGCCTAGCTCGTGTCGGTAGGTAGACAGACGGTCGAAGTGCACAATTCGGTCAAGGCAAGGGGACTGCCGTTCCTGGACGCTCAATATCCGAAAAATAGGCTTCTTTTGGGGTGTTGTTAGCCCCGGATGCCCGTTATCACAAGGGGGCGGCTCATCACAATACCACATACACAAAGAAAAAAAACCAAGCGAGGGCACAATGGAGGCTTTGGATATCTGCCCGATCAGGGACAGACCCTCCTTCTTCCTCCGAACAAACACCTCGGCCGAGCAAGAGGCAGATCCGAACACCGGAAAGCCGGAGGGCGGGTTAGTGATAACGCCGGAGGGATATAAGATCCGGCCGCGATGGGGAAAGACGGGATCAACAGGAAACGTCCGATTTCATTCGGAAAAAGGGCGGACGCGCAGGCTTAGGTGAGGCGGCACGTATACGTGCTTGTTTCCGTAGTTGAGAGCAGAATGGAAGGTGTGTGAAAATGTTGATTTCAACAGAAAGATTGAATATACGAAGGACTCGGCTGTTTCCACGATGACGTTTTTCGGCTCATTTTTGGCACGGTCCTGCCACGAGTCACGGTTATGTCGGCTGTGGCTTAGCTTTTTCGTCTTTGTGGAGTGGCTGACGGCACTTTTCGTCTTTTTTTTTTGTTTTCGTCCCATCATTCTGCGCTTATCGCGTCTAAGCATTTGAACCCTCTCGTCTATTGTTTCAGCAAGACAAAACATCTTGATCTTGCTTTATAAAAGTAAACGTGACGTGCTTGTGTCGGGAGGAAAACGAAGTGCGCTAGACTATTCTAGTCTAGTTGATTTCATTGTTTTCTTCTTCACATGTAAATGTGCGGACTGAGTCTCATTTTTCCCAAAAATAAACACGCCTTGAGCTTGCAAACCAAAGACTATGGCGCCTAGTTACGACATTGCGTGGCACGGCGGCACAGTGCCTGAGGTTTTTTGAGCTGGCGTATTTAGGTGCAAGTGACTCACGGCAACGTGGGAAATGATGGAAAAGATAAAACGAAACATGATAAATTAATAGAAAGCCAAATAAAAGAAGAATAAGAGCAAAAGTGGACGAACTGTCGGATCTGGGATATTGGTCTTCATCAGTCATTTTGGACTTCTTCCGTGGGGAAGTGGCGTGGACGTCAATATCGTCCGGACAGGTAAGTTTTTGGAGGATTTGCGAGGCCTGCTTTCTTCCTTCACGATGCTCCCCTCTTCGGCCTAGCCGTGGGTTTGAGCAGTACTACTTACACGACTCGAACAATCCGAATAACAAATCCAGCACATCCTTTTCTTATAATTATCCCAAAGACTATCCATAAACCTAGTCTTGCCCCGTCTTATTCCCGTTTGCCCTTTGTAGAAGACATAACAATATTACCCTATTTTCCATGAGTCGAGGTCAAACTATTTTCAGTCATTGGCTTTATTCCCCGTATTCTTTTTGTATTGCTGGGTTGTCCCCGCTTGTCCGTATGTGATAAAAACAGCAGCCGCAATAAAAAACGCCTTGTCAATGTTTATTATTCAAGCCACAAGTCGGGCCGCAAGTCGCCAAGCTGCAAATGACCAATAATACACAATCCCTCATGGCCGGATTCGTACTTCACAAGCGAGGAATGTGGAGGGGGAGGAGATCTAGAAGCCATGCTGGTGATGTGGTATGTAGGCAGGGGTGGGAATCGCAGGGCCGGGCCCCGGGGATCTGAAAAGATAGGTGTACCTTTTACGCATCTATCCTCCCTATTGCGTCCCCCGAGCATAGGGGGGCCGGGGGGAGGGTGCTTACAAAACAAGAAGAGAAAAGATGCGCCCCCGGGGGCTTTATGTAATAATATTAGATACAACCGGAGCATGCATTCCGGACTCTGGTGACTTTTTTACGCGGCCGCAGTCGCAGTCGTTCACAGTCGTTGGCGGCTATCTTCCAGGTTGCCCTGAAAGAGTACTGTACGGCGTCCCAGAAAAAAAGGGCCTGGCTATGGCCGGGCCATGGCTATATTAGGCGGCCCATTGTTAACTTCGTGTGGCAATCTTGGGTACCGCGCCCCTCCACCCC
>JASAOQ010000275.1:0-13389 GCA_031306065.1 Pseudopyricularia cyperi | reverse complement strand
ATGATACGGTCCACCGACCTTATCGCACCCTAATAAAACAAGCACGGGGGGGGGGGGTCTCGGGTTGTAACATAGTAGTACCATAGTACTATTACATATATGCCCGTACAGGGTTGTCAAGATGCCTGTGAGAAGCGGGGTGGTCCACAAAGAGGGCGTGCCAAGTGAGTAGTTGCAGGGATCCTGCCCATCAAGCCGCCCGAAAGCAGGCCTGTCTCATCCCTTACAAACATCCAGACCATTACCACCGCCTCCTCCAACGAATCGTCGCGTCGCGATCTGGATGCATCGCGATAAAAGCCGCGTATCTCTTGTCGTTCCGGGGCGCCCTGTCGGAAAGGGAACCGTCGAGCTTCGTCCATGCGGCAAACTCGAGGTCAAACTTGGTTACGAAAGCGGCCACAGCCAGGAGGATCTCCTGCTTGGCGAAGAAACGCCCGGGGCAGATGACATAGCCGCCGCCGTAGGGGAAGAAGGCGCTGGGCCGCCCGCGCATGGCAAAGACAGGCTGGCCGTCTACGTACCGAACGTGTCGGTAGGCCCAGAATTCGGACGCTGGGTGGCCGTCGCAGCCCCAGACCTCGTCGTCGTAGTGTGCCAGCTGCGAGCACGTTTGCACGAGCGCGCCGGCGGGGATCACGTAGCCCTCGACCTCGACGGGCTGCGTGGCCTGGCGCGATACGTTAAAGGTCACGTGGAGCCGCATGGCCTCGACGTAGATGGACTGCAGCAGCGGCTGGTTCGCGAGGCGCTGGCCGTCGATGCGCCGCTCGCCCGTGGCCTCGTCCACAGAGAGCACGGCGAGGCACTCGGCCTGGGCCGCCGCGTATAGAGCCGGGTCGCGCAGTAGCTCGATCAGCACCCACATGGTGATGGGTACAGTGTTGCCGTTGAGCCCAAAGAGCAGCGCCATGGTGTGGCCGGCCTGCGCGTGGTCAGAGAAGCCCCGGTCGCGCAGCCAGCGGCACGTCTCGCGCGACATGCGCGAGCCAAAGTGCGGCTCCCACATGCTCTCGGCCTCCGGCCCGTCCCAGTCGAGGTGTTGCCATGCACTGTCGATGTGGCGCCGCGTCATGGCGTGCAGCTTATTCTTGATGGCCAGGGATTTCCGCTGCATGAAATGCGGCAGTCCCCATACAAGGTGGCCCCCGACCTCGTCAAAGTCCCAGTAGGCCTGCGTGAAGCCTGGGTTCATCTCGATGATCTTGGTGCCGTAAAGGGACACGATAGCTGCCTCCCCCATGGAGGCCTTGAGCACCTCCAGGAGCCGGATAGTGCCCCAGCTAAACCCCTTGCTACCATCTGCCGGAGGGGCAGCGACATCAAGGCGCTCGAGTAGAAAACGGAAGAAGTTCCCGGCCATGGCATCTGCGTGATCCCGGTGGGACAGGAAGTTGACGTAGAGCAGATTGTGGCCATACCAAAAACGCTTCTCATCCGGCACGCCCTCCACAGCCGACACTTTCGCCCGTCCAGTGTGGTCATTTGCGAATCTGGCTATTTCTTCCTTGTTCCAGTCCCAATGGTTCTTCATGAGCAGCAGCTGCAAGAAGTGTCCATCCAGGGTGGTCGGCGAATTCAGGATCTTTTGTACATTCTTGGCACCGATGACAATGTAGGCCGGTGTGAAGCCGACGTAAAACTTGAGTATATTACTATTTGTCTCTTGCAGACGAGCACTGCCATGGCAACCAGAGCTGATTAGAAGGGCTCTGGACTAAGAACAATGGGGGAGTTACATACGCAATACGGTCAATGAAGACCCCGGCATTCGTGAGATATTGATACGTGTTGGAAACAAACGGAATAGTCTCCTTGAGATGAGGCGGCTGCTTGGCTGACCGTGAATGGAAAATGGTGAATACAAGCAGCAACGAGACCACTATCCCCACGAACGGTGATCCAAACAGCTGGGTCACCAGAGGACCCAGCATTTCAGCGGCAAGAGGCATTGCGTGTGAAGACGAAAAAAACAACAGAGGTAACGCTGCGACTCTGAAAAGTAGCTGGGGGCGGCTCCCGGCTTCCAGCCAGTAACTGATTCTCTACTCTTTGTTAGATCGTACCTCGCATTCCTTTAAGGCCCCGAAACCTTCCGTTTACGATATCAGCGCCCGCAAGCTAGCCAAGAGGCATGTGGAGTTGGCCTTTTGATACCCTGCAAGCAGAATCACCAGCAATACAACATCAGCACCGGAATAGGCTGACAAGCCGGGCGATCAAAACGAGCCTTCGGTGGGCACATACGCCTTGTGTCGCCTGCCCCCCACGGACCGGGGCAATAAAAGCCAAGGCGCCAAAGACGCGCTCGATTCGGCGTCCCATCACCCGTATTTTGTTGACATACTGGAATCCTACGCGGTCTGGACAGGCGAGGCGGCACAGCCCTTACGCTGACCAACATTTTACCAATACTGGGCTTGCTTGTGCTCAGCCGTACGCAACTGCACAGCACTTTGCCCTCGCATGGGATCTTTAGTGTCTGGTAGGATGACCGGATTTAAACCCCGGCGGGTCCACACGCACTCGGATCTATCATCAGCTGAAGGATGGAAAAAGCCAAAAGGCACAAGTACCAAACGTACCAGGTACATGAACCCAAGCCCGTTGAGCGCAATCCTTCGTCAAATCCGTACAGGCCATGCTCGCCGCTTCGTTGCATCGAGGCCGCACTGTGCGGATGGGAGTATCCGCCTCCCAGGCAGCAAACCAGCCCCAGAGTGATTGCTTCTGAGGAAGACTACGGATGGGAGTCTGGCGCGAGGTGATAATTCAGATAGATGCCCCTTTGTCTCCTGGCTCGGAGTTGAGGGCATTCTCCAGTCCCCTTCAACGCCGTGGCCATGGGTTTCCGTGGAATTGTGGTTGCAGCTCTTTGTGTTGGCCGTTTCGCCCTGGTGACCGGATGTCCTGGATCTGGCCACGATGGCAAGCCTACCAGCTTCCAACGATTCGGCCAGACTATCGGGCTCTCTTGCCAGGATATACGATCCATCGAGAAGCAGTGCGCTGAGGCTCACGGCGATATTGGCATCCTTCAGGTTGCTTGCCTCACAGCCAAAGCAGCTATCGGGCACCAGCAGGTTGACACTATACCTTTGAACCAGACTGTCGTCGAGGAGAGTTGGTATGAAGAAAAGTAGCCGCCCTACGAACCAAGTCCCCCAGAACACTAAATAATTTGTCAAACAGGTCTGCCACTTGCATCGCCACACCGCACTGCATTATCAGTCCGGAGAATGCCAATGACGTTTCGAAAACACTGCAAATCATAGGCTACTTCAACACCACCTTCGCCACCCGAAGCGGAGGCCACTCGCCTAACCCCGGCGCTTCCAGTGTCGGGGGCCATGGGATTCTTCTTGACTTGCAGCATCTTGGCACCATCAGTCTGTCTTCGGACCGCGCCACTGCACATGTCGGTCCGGGCGCCCGCTGGGGCGACGTGTACAATGTACTGGACGCGTCGCAGACCGCCGTGATTGGTGGTCGCCTCCCCAGCGTTGGCGTGGGCGGCCTGATACTCGGAGGCGGCTACTTCCATCTTTCCGATCAATACGGGCTGGCGGCTGACAACCTGCTGGCCGCCCAAGTCGTACTCGCCAACGGCAGTATCGTCACGGCCAGCGCCGACGCCAACCGTGACCTTTTGTGGGCGCTCAAGGGCGGCGGGCCCAACTACGGCATCGTGACCCGTTACGACCTGGCCACCGTGCCCGTGTCTGAAGTCTGGGGCATGGTCCTCGCCTTCCCGCTAGACCGGTGGGATGAAGCCTACGCCGCCTTCTACGAGTGGCAAATGGTTGGCTCCAAGGACGTCAAGTCCAGCGCCGCCATCTCGGCCTCTTTGACGGCCGTAACCGTCTCGCTGATCTATTCTGAGCCGGCCGAAGCGCCTGAAGCCTTCTCTCCCTTTTTCGAATTGGGCGCTTTCCCTGTCATCGGGCCACTCAACACCACATTAGCCGTCGTTGCCCAGTTGCTTGGTGCCACGGCGGCGACCCCGGCCAAACGGTACGTCTTTTCCTACAACCACAGATGGCCCGCGCATTCGTTAATGCGCTGTATCTAATTGTTGCTTTTCTTTAGTCACGACTACCGTGGGTGCAGCTCTCTGGTCGACGCCAACCTGACCTCCTCTGTATACGCTTTCTGGCGCGAACGGGCACAAGAAGTGTACCAAACCACAGGCGCCGTACAGTCTTTCAATCTGCAGCACATCGGGGCAAGCCTAGTCGAGTACGGGAACCGGAAGGGGGGCAACCCCCTGGGCCTTTCCCCAAGAATCGATTCGCAGTGTAAGTCCCCTCTGGTATAGGCATATACCCCACCCACTTACATGGGCATGGGCCCCTTGCCGCCTTTGTAGGGCCCCATAAGTAAACGCTAATTTCCACGTGGCGCAGGGTGGACGACGCTCATCGACTGGGACGACGCCGCTTCCGATGATACGGTCCGCGCCGTGTCGGTGGAGACCACGGCGCTCTGGGCCAAGCTGGGCGACGCGCGCGGCACCGCGCTGGACTTCATTTTCCTCAACGACGCATCGCGCGATCAGAACCCGCTCGCATCTTACGGCAAGGAGAATCTGGCCAAGCTGCGCGAGATATCCAGGGCGTATGACCCCGAGCAAATCTTCCAGAAACTTCAGAATGGAGGCTTCTTACTATCCCGGGCTTGATATGGGTGTTCTGTAGGTAAAAAATCGCCGCCAGCAACTCAGGCTACGAGCGGCAATTTATAGATTCTTGTAGAATAAGAAGCGATTGCCATTCTGCTCGCTGTTGGTTCACGGAACCAGAAGATCGCATGGATAACCACGTGATCCCACTGCAATATAAAAGTCGTTTTCGAGCTAGCAGGTTTTTACCGTACTTTACGAGAAAGTTCCACTGACATTGGTATACTTTTAGTTACGTGCTTTGCGATTTGCTACTATTGATTTCACCAGCGAAATATTTCTGAAGGCCTGTCCAGACTATGGTTTAGATGTGATTAACTTCGTTCAGCTTTGTGCAGCTGGTGTATATCTTCTTGATCTATGTCACGAAATCTAACCTTTAGAGCTCTCACACAAGCCTGTCCCTCCTACTGGGGGCCTTTCTCTTGAGGGCTGCGTAGCCATCACAACTGGTTTTGGTAGCCGATGGATAGTGGCAAAGCAGCTCTGAAGCGTACTATTGGTCTGAAATATTCTCAGCCTTCATGCAGAGAAATAAAAAAGGATGTTTACCCTTGTCACAGCCCCTCGAAGCTGACATGCGATTCTCACTACTCCCGGCCCGACCCCCCATCTTGGTGGTTGGCTCGCAGTTTAAGCGGCAGGGGCACTGTGTCGCCTTGTAGGATCGCAGCGTAACTACCTCACTACCTGATCCGGCGAAATATTTGCTACCTTGCCTAAACTCCACCCACCAGGGACTTTCATTGATAAGCTGCAGGCTTGCTGTTGGCGGGGATTTCAAGGACAGTTCACTGTGTGAGCTGGACAACAGCTTTAGTGGCTAGGCGAATGGCAATACTGACTTGACTACCATGGGATGGCATTGGCAAAACACGTTTCCATAAGGAATTCGGATATCGGTGCGGCAAAGCAAGCAAATATTCCTATTCGGGACATGGGGTGACCCAGTCACTACCACGCTGTTTTCAGTCACAGTTCCATGTGAAGCCCTCCCTAGCTTCTCAAAATATATAAGGTCAAGAAATAGATCCATCCCAGGCTTGAATAGACAACCTCGCTCGCTGAGAATACTTAACCATATCGTTTTTCTGGTATTTCAGTGCTTGTCTTGACCATGGAAGCTTCATCAGACCTGTACCATCTGCTGAACCGGCGCGCAGTCGAGCCCCTACGCATTATCGTTGTAGGGGCCGGGATCACTGGGCTCGCAACGGCGTTGGCGCTCTCATTATCTGGACATTCCGTTCTTGTGCTTGAGAGTGTAGCCAAGATCGAAGAAGTTGGGGCCGGACTGCAGCTGGCACCAAACTGTACCTGCATCCTTCGTCGACTCGGTGTGCTTAAAGATGTTATGGAACGAACTTCCGTGCTCTCGAGAGTCAGTATTAGGTAGGTTTCGACTGCAAAAGAGAGTCTTGCGAGAGAGGCTCCAGACAACTAACAGGCTGCCACAGACGATACAATAGCGACGTTGAGATGGGCTCAACGCCACTGGGTGCCCTGGGAGAGAAATATGGATCGCCGATGGGCGTCATTCACCGGGGCGATTTACAGCGCATCCTTCTGAATGCGGCACTGAAACATGGGTGCGACATTCGCACATCCCACAAAGTCGTTGCAGTCGACCAAAATTTTGGACCTCGTGTCCAGGTGATATACGGTGGATCGGGAGACAGTGTCTGGTTTCAAGGAGATTTGGTAGTGGCCGCCGACGGGATCAAGTCTCTGCTCCGGAGGCAGATGGTCGTTGCCGGAGGCCATCGAGAACCGGTTATCGACACGCCTCACGTCGCCCACCGGCTCTTGATCCCCCGGGCAAGGGTTCAGCACGACAATAATCTCTTATCTATGCTGGAGGAAAACATCGCGCTACGCTATATGGGCCCCGGCGGCCATGTGATGGCATACCCCATCCATGAAAACACTGTCTACAACATGGTCATGATCCACCCCGCCCGGCCCGGCAGCGACGCAAGAAGTGGCAGTTGGACGTCCAAAGGCGGCCGGCAGGAGATGTTGGACTTCTACAGCGGGTGGTCGCCCGCGGTCCGGGCCTGGCTGGCGCACGCCGACGCCGATGTGCTGGAATGGAAGCTGAGCATGCAGGGGCCACTGCCGCAGCGCGTCCGGGGGCACGTCGCACTCGCGGGTGACGCCGCGCAGCCGATGCTGCCTTACGTGGCACAGGGGGCTGCTAGTGGCATCGAGGACGCCGGCGTGCTGGCGGCCGCCCTGACGTGCACGGCCGAAGTGTTACGCGCCCTCGGCGTCTACCAGGCGGTGCGCCAGGAGCGCGCCGAGCGCATCAGCGCGAGTGCCGCCGCCACCAGTCGTAACCTGCACCTTCCCGACGGCCCCGAGCAGGAGGCCCGCGACAGAACTATTGCGCTGGCTCGCGATGGGCGCACAGCTGCGTCTTTGGACAAGTGGTGCGATGGCGAGTGGCAGGACTACATGTGGGGCACCGATGTGATGAGGCATACGATCGAGGCCTGGGACAAGCTAGTAGCCCAGGTGGAAAAGAGCCAGAGATTTTCCCGCAGCTCACTTTAGATACCGGGGGCAAGCACATCTTCTCAAAGCTACATAAACGTTTGAACATGCCATTAAAGTTACCGGCTTCCAACAGATAGAAACCGCTTGAAGTCAAGAATGACGTTGACAGCTGTCAATATCCGCATGTTTGGTGTCGGTAGGTTGTAATTGCCGTTTTCCGTAAAACTATAGGAGTGTCTGAAACGGGAAACTGTTATAGGCCCATTGGTTTTGAACAATCGTAGATGTAACTCAGGCTGCTTGGTTCCCCTTAGGTTTCGACATATGCCATTATCCTGGCAGTCTATTTTCCGAAAGACCAAAGAATTTTCCTGATTCAAGAGACTTTTGGTTGACCTGATTTGCCGTCTGTTTCATTGCAAACTTCTCTCGCTTCGAGTACCGTCACCCCTAGACTGAGCTCTTTATAAGTCATCTCGAGCTTTTTTCGAAGTTCACGGCAAATGTTTCCCTCAGGTCCCCGGGTAATATATTGGTCTTTTTATCTAAGAGAGTGCCATCACGTAGACTGTGACTGATGAATAAGGACGGCAGTGCCGAATGATTCTACGACAATAGCCCTACGCTTCACTGTAGCAGGAATGGAATGCTTAGCCCCAACATAGCAAGTTCCAGAGCCTAGCCCTTGTTCGATCGGATCAAGTTGAACAGGGAGTGAAAAAAGATAAAATCACTCCCTTATGTTTACTTTACCTCCTTTCTTCCTTATGCCCGGGACGTTGTGTTGAAGGCGTCGCTCAATATGATTGGGCACATCCTATCTCGCCTCGTTGCAAACCAAAGTTGACTCCCGAAAAATGCTTAACGCCGGCAACGCCCCAGAGACAGCTCCAGCACGGTTCAAAGATCCCCAAGATCACAGTCCTCGCACGACCGTGGCTAAAATTCAAAGTTATATGGGTAGTATGTGGGAAATATGGCGCCATCTGATTCTGTTGGACTGGCGCTACATGACCAAGGCTGAGACGAACTAGGGCCGTCATGTCTCTACAGCCCGCTAGCGGCTACCTGCTGGTGAGACTTGCCCGACTAACCGTGGCAAAAGGGGTAGATCTCCATCTCGAAGCTGAGAAAACACGCTCTCGTCTGTTTTAGATGACGGCATGGGCCCCTGAGTCCAGCCTGCGTAGCGCCCGATACTGTCTTGCGCTTGGGCAAGCCCAGAAATGTTATTGTCAAGGCTTGAAGCGACAGTTCTTGTTCTGATTCTCAGCTCCTTTAATTTCATAAAAGACTAATATTCTGCCAGCACTCCTGAGCTTGATGGCTGACGGGTTTAGATTGCGCTGCTGAGTCTTCTTACATACCCTCGCCAAGCCCATCACACCTGTGAAGACCACCCTGTCCCAGGTCCTCCTCAGCTCGCAGGGCTAGTGTTCTCACACAGAGAAGAACAGGACAGTCCAGTGAAAAATGTTCTCGACTTTGGTGCCAAAGAGACTCCGTAGAGGACGTCCCAGCTACCTTGCCCTCCCAGTCTCGCCACGCGACGGCTACAGCAGCAGTGAGGGCTACGCCGACGAGAGAAACTCGACCGGCGACGATGGAAGCTCGGTCGACGAAACCCTGATAGCCGATAGCCCCACGGGGAGCTTCATGCTTGGCCTGAACGACGAGAAGCGACTGGTGCACAAGCCCCTGAATCGGGTCTCGTTGCAAGTCCGGCAAGCCTTGGCGAAGCTTCGGGTGCTGGCCCCAAGCTTCCTCGTCCGCGACGACACCGACGAGGCACCTGCACGATTACATCCTAGTGCATGGCTTGGTAAGTCAGCTAGCCACACAGTTCTGACGTGCAACATAAAAACCTGACCGCATTGAACGTTTGATCAGACGGTTTCCGTGGCACAGCTGCCTTCCTTGTAGTCTGGCATCACTCTTCTCTCTTATACTTCACCTGGAGGATACACGACGGTTATGCCTCGTCCGAAGGCCCGGACTGGACGCGCATCATCCAGCTTCCCATCCTCCGCCTTGTCATCGCAGGTGCCCCGCAAGTCAAGATCTTCTTCGTCATCTCGGGATATGCCCTCTCCTACAAGCCCCTGAAGTTGGCCCGGGCCGGCAGGTTTGCAGAATGGGCCTCGGCCCTGAGCTCGTCCGTCTTCCGCCGCCACCCACGCCTCTTCATCCCCGCTGTCACCATCCTCTTCGTCGGCATGCTGGGTGGCTGGCTGGGTCTTTTCGGCGGCTCGGGAGCCCTCAAAGACGACCCATGGAACGCCAACGCCGCGGTGACGAGCCGCGCACCGCCATACAAAGAACACTTTGGCGAACAGCTCGCAGACTGGGGCCGTACCGTTGTCTCCATCACCAGCCCGTTTTCGACGGACCTGCGTCGGGGAGCCACGCCTTACGACTGGAACTTGTGGACGCTGCCCATGGAGCTCGACTGCTCGCTCATCGTCTTCCTGTGCCTGGCCGCGTTTGCCCGTCTCAGGTCCAGGCCCAGACTCGTTATGACCGGCGCCGTCGCCGCATATGCGCTGTGGTACACGTACTGGGCCCCCTTCTTGTTTCTCTCCGGCATGCTCATCTGCGACTTGCAATTCCAGCTCAAGGAAACGGGCACCGCTGCTCCTTCGGTGCTGCCATCTACTTTTGCCAGCCACTTGTTTGCTCGGCAGTTTGCCGACATCAGGCCGTCGCTAAGCTTCCGCGGCCGATGGAGAAGGACCGCGTTACGGCTATATGACCGCGCCAGCGGCATCTTGCCCACGACCTTGACAACAACCATCATGACCTCGTCGTTTTTCACCAAGGCCCTCTGCGTCGCGTCCCTGATAACATCACTCTGGCTACTCTCGGTGCCCGAGAACCACCGCGGCGGCCGCACGACCCCCTTCTACATGGTGCTGACGAACAACATACCCGCAAACTACGGCCGAGACGATGAGAACCATTGGTGGTTGTCGATCGGCGCCGTCCTTTTGGTCTTCACCGTGGAGCGGTCGGGGCCGTTCCTGCAGCGAATTTTCACGACCCGCTTCGCGCAGTACCTGGGCCGGATCTCCTACGCGTTGTACCTTGTTCACGGACCGCTGGTCTTTTCGCTCGGCTGGCACCTGGGCCGCTGGTGCACTGCCTTGACGGGCAGAGAGACGCCTTTTGGTTACGGGTGTGGGATAATTCTCGCGTACATTGGACTGTGGCCAGTGCTGTTTTGGGTTTCTGATGTTGCGGCGAGGTTGGTTGATGTACAAAGTGTCAACTTTAGCAAATGGGCATACGACAAGATGGTCATGAGAAACTAAGCCAAAAATTTGTATGTTTGTGATCGCTGTGCTGATCTATACCAGTCTAAATCTATTCCTTATGTCTCACAGGTCGGGTATCTCGTGTTTCATCTACTCTAGTGTATATGTCGTGTGTTTTATGCAAGGGAGAAATTGCCACTTGGCAAGTCATGACAAGAGGTCCAAGTCCTCGGTTAGCAGCG
Source organism: Pseudopyricularia cyperi (assembly GCA_031306065.1). Classification (NCBI taxonomy): domain Eukaryota; kingdom Fungi; phylum Ascomycota; class Sordariomycetes; order Magnaporthales; family Pyriculariaceae; genus Pseudopyricularia; species Pseudopyricularia cyperi. Next base: position 2,713 of record JASAOQ010000275.1, on the reverse strand, counting down.
ATTCTGCTGAGCAGAAGCCGCTGCGGCCGACGCCCCCTCGGCCATCCTCGCCGCAGCGTCCGGCAGCGCAGCCTCGACAGTGGCGGCAAGCTCGGCGGACGCCATCTCGGCCTGTCTGTTCAAGTACGCAAGGTACGTCTGCCAGCCGACAGCAACCACCCCGGCGAAGGCACTCCTGTATTCGGGAGCGATAAAGGTAAAGCTGAACGCGGTCACTGCCGGCCACAGCTTGAGCGAGTTGGTGATGCTGATCGGGACAGCGCGGCAAATGCGGTCGAGGACGTCGGACGCGGAGCCACCGGAGAGAAGAGCCTGCATGCCAAAGAAGTAGGTGTTAAACAATGGCGTGAAGGAAGTCTGATTGACAGCAATCTTGGTTGCTAGCGACAGCAGGCGAGAGGAGTAGTTGAAGTTGTGCGATAGGAACATGAACCTGAACGGGGTAACGAGGTCTTGTTAGCACAAATGCATCAATGGCGATCTGGACAGGATGTAAACACGGAGGGCAGCATGGAAAGGCCCTCACCACTTGTAGCTGGGGATAGATGATATGGCGCCAATGACCAGCGACCGCACCGTCCTCCTCGCGTCGTACTCGTCGTCCATGGACTGCGCGGAGAGGTCGGCGCAAAAGTAGATAACCAGCGAGGTGCAGAGCTGCGTGACGTGCGGCCTCTGCCTCTGTGCCCGACCGTATGCCCTGGCTGCACGGGTGACGGGCCCCAGCCGCTCCCACCATTCGCGAGGCTCCGATGGGACTTGGACGGGCGGGACGGTGTTTGGGGCCGGGATGGGGTCTTGTGTCGGTGCCTTTTCTGTCGTCGGCTTCTGGGCTCGCGGAGTGGCGGGCTTTGTCGAGGCGCGGGTCTGCCTGAGACGCGATGTGTTGAAACGGGTGCGCGACCGCGGCGCATGACGGAGGAAGACGGTCGGATTGGTCCAAGCCAAAGGCGCATGGCGAAGGAGTAGCGGTTCCATGATGCTGTCTCTGGCACACGCGAGTTGTGAATAAGTAAACGAAGGAGGGGGTGTTCGTCGGGGAATTCCCGACGCCGGGTAAGGAATGGGGAAAGAGAAAGACAAAAGATGGCGAGTCGCATTTCTCCGACGTCGGGCAGCGGGGGAAGTTTATTCCCGGATATCGGTACCTAAGGTAGGTAGGTATTTAGACTAAGTCTAGTCTAGCTTATTTATACCCGGACAGACACAACGATTGTGATACAAGTTGGGCATTCGACTCCCTGAAATTTCTCTTGCAACAACCAACATCGAACAGCTTTGGTCGTACTTCATAGAAAATAAAACCTCGCAGATATTCAGAGTATTCCTACCCCTTACATCGTTAGATCCGAGTGCGTGGGCAGCACCCATACAATATTCTCATTCTCAAACCCGTCTCATCGCGAAAGCTTGATTCTTGGTTTTTTGTTGAATATTTTTTTGCCAGTCATTGTGCATCTGCCATCAAAGTATATATCAATCGCAGCGGTGAATTCCTCGAAAGTCGCGTCGGTGAACTGGATCGTACCCCATGTATCCGGCTGGCATTCGCCCTCGCCCGTCTCGCGGCCGCGGCAGATGAGGTAGTATTTAAGTGGACAAGGTGCAGCGGTCGTTGCCTTTGTCTTCTTCTCGCTGGATCTGTTGTCGTTGTCGGCGTCGTCGTCATCGGCTGGCCTATAGTAGTTGTCCTCGACGTAGTACCCCGAGATTGCGTCCTTGTCGGTCGAAAGGACCATCAAGCCTTCGATTATACCAAAGTCAAACTCGCCCACATAGACGCCATCCTTTCTCGTTGCGCCAATGGCAAGGGTGAAGGGCTTCTCGCAGCTATCGGGCCACTCGTCCACTAGCCGAGAGCATTCGACTTTGTACGAGCCAAGGATTGATGCGGCGGGGGCGGCCTTCTTGTGTCGCTTGCTGTCTACTGAAGCCGCGACGACAGTAGTCTTGCGTTTATTGTCTCCCGCCTTGACTGGGGCCTTGGGGCCTTGTTCAGCATGCTCCTTGGCGCGCATGCCCATCGCCGGCGCTGAGCTTTTTGGGGGCATCTCCTGTTTTGTTACGGGTGTGCGAATAGGGTGTGGTGATTTACTGCGGTTCAAGACAGTTTCATTGGAGATGGTAAGATGGGCGTATTTTGGCTTTTAGCAATCGATTTCGAAGAAGGTTGACGGAAAACGATGGAATACTACTACGTCAACGCTTGTATTATAATTACCTAGGTACCTACCTGTAGATTACCACCAAGTGGATAAATGAGACGTTAGTACATAGTATGAAAAACAAAAGGTACAAACGGCTAGCGCTGCACCAAAGCTAGGTATTATACCGAAAATGGTAGTTTTCATACCAAAATCGCGATTGTAAAAAAGATTAAAATAGTGCGGGGATATACTTCTAAATAGAATAAATTGATTCACAAAGCGTTATCTGTATATTAATTTCTATTACACTGCTGGAATACAGTTTTCTGTTAAAATATACTGGTTTAAATGCGCTGGTTCAGGGTATATTCCATGGCCGTAGTTATATAACCACAACGAATCGCTAAATAACCACAAGGCGGAGCCTTCTACAGTGCAGTTTACTGGGAGTACAAGCTACGGAAATTCAGCCACAAAAGCCGGCCGGGATACTGACCTAAAGGTCACGTGGACCCCCCCCCCCGGCCTAACGCACGGGCCGGCCCAAAAGGACAGCCAGCCAAAGG